>LPNX011189679.1:213668-391222 GCA_001517045.1 Pseudotsuga menziesii | reverse complement strand
CCACAGTACCTGCAAGGTATCTCAACACGTGCTTTGCAGCGGTCCAGTGCACACTCCTAGGCTCAACCATGAACTGGCTAAGAGTGTTCACCGCAAAGCACAAATATGGCCTGGTGTTGACCAGATACATCAATGAACCAATCAGCTGACGATATAGTGTAGGATCTACCAACTTGCCCTCGGAAGCATGAAGCTGCTTCCAGTTGGTAATCATCGGTGTAGACATAGGCCTGCAATCCTCCATCCTAAATCTGCTCAGAATATCAGCTGCATACTTCCCCTGCCCAAGGAAAATATGCACANTCAATGAACCAATCAGCTGACGATATAGTGTAGGATCTACCAACTTGCCCTCGGAAGCATGAAGCTGCTTCCAGTTGGTAATCATCGGTGTAGACATAGGCTTGCAATCCTCCATCCTAAATCTGCTCAGAATATCAGCTGCATACTTCCCCTGCCCAAGGAAAATATGCCCAGTCTCCTGCCAAACCTCCATCCCCAAATAATAGTGCATCAGCCCTATATCAGTCATCTCGTACTCCAAAGCCAAGTCTCTCTTGCAGTGTGCAATGAGACGCTCAGCACCGGTGATGAACAGATCATCAACATACAACAGAAGAATAAGCGACTCCCCCCCAACCACAATGAAGTAGAGGTTGGGATCAGCCTCACTCTTCTGAAATCCCATAGATAGTAGATAGTCATCGATCCTGGAGTACCAAGCTCTAGGAGCTTGTTTGAGTCCGTACAAAGCTTTCTTCAACCTACATACATGAGAATCCCTCCCATGTATCTCGAATCCCTGTGGCTGCTCTAGATAGACTTCCTCCTGCAGAAGACCATTGAGAAATGCGGCCTTCACATCCATCTGGTGGATCCTCCAACCCATCTCTGCTGCTATGGAAATCACTGCTCTTATGGAAGAATATCGTGCAACTGGAGCAAATGTCTCATCATAATCGACTCCCTCGACCTGTGAGAACCCCCTCGCCACAAATCTAGCTTTGTACTTCTCAACGCTGCCATCTGCAGCATGCTTTACCTTGTAAAGCCATCTGGAAGTCACAACTGACTTCCCCTGCGGTCTAGGTACAATCTCCCATGCATCATTCTTCATGATGGAATGGTACTCTTCCATCATGGCATCTCTCCAAACTGCATGCTGGGAGGCCTCCTCAAATGTAGTTNCCCATAAATAAAATCACTCACCCACTTAAATTTATCAAAAAGTGACTATATAGTCATAAAGTCACATTTAAGTGACTTTAATGTGAGGGTCACATTTTTCTCTCTTAAAGTGACTTTAGGCAAAATTAAAGTCACCTAGGGAACATCTGCCTAGGTACAAAAATCAACATGGTTGAGGAGGATACTAGAAGATGTTGGTGAAAAGCAGAAAGAACCAACAAAAGTACATTGTGACAATCAAAGCACAATTAAATTGGCACACAACCCAGTTTATCATGCAAGGTCAAAACACATTGAGTTGCAACATCATTTGGTGAGAGAAAAGATTGAGTGTAAGGAAATTGAACTTATTTATTATAACACAAGTGATAATGTCACTGGCATACTTACCAAACCTGTTGGCATGATTCACTTTGAAATCCTTAGGAGGAAATTAGGTGTTGTAGAAAATCCATTTCTACATTAAGGGGGTATGTTGGAATAATGTAGAAATGCTTGGCAAGTATCCAAGGCTTGGGTTGAGGTGTACTTTCTATGTTCAATATGTAGAGGTTTGAGATCCACATCTTATGGATCTAGGAATAGGTTTGTTATTGTAATCTACATCTATTTATTGTACCTATTTCTCCATTGTTAATTGAATCGGTTTGACACCATTCCTGTGTATGAGAGTGGGCCTTTGTGCTCTGAACTCTCTTGCTTATCTGTGCTTAGTTACTAAATATAGTTCCCAATTATTGATTAATTATTTAGTGGTTGTAATATTGATCACTGTGATTGTGGATTTTTAAAGGCAAGAGTGTTAGGTAGCGTATGGTAGTCGTTTTGCTCGTTAGTGATGTAGTTATTAGCAATTGATCCCAGTGAAATAATAAGTCTATTACCCATTTCAATTATAGATTCTTTAGAATGGAAAATGTGGGTTGTTGCTAATTCCAGTGTACAAAAATTACTGTGATTGCATAGTAATTTGAAATTATTTATCGCTTATTGTAGAAATAACTTCAAATTAAATCGAGTTTAAGTATATTTCTAGAGCTAAATGGAAAACTTTTGAGAAAGGGACGGAAAATGCACAAATTCTGCCTCTTGTAAGCTAGGCTTGAGGTTGGTTTCCTCACCCATATTGTCAAGCCAACTTATTGTTTCCATTGATTTTAACCTACACCGTAAAAGCACTATATTTATAGCTATAGTTCATTGTTCAGCTTTTGTTCTGTGCTACTCATAGATTATCATGTCATGGTCGGGAGAAGAAATACATTGATGGCACTGCCTGGATACTATATCAAGTTTGTTGCTATGCAGATGTGGGCATGAAACAAGTTTAATAGAGTAAATCAATCTACATTTTTACTGATATGTATGTGGTGTAGATGCAGGTGGTGGCTCGGTGGGCATGAAACAAAGTTAACAGAGTAAATCAATTTACAATAAGTAAGTAACAAAGAAAATCATGTGGCATATATACTTTATCAAGTTTATTGCTATGCAGGTGGTGGGTATGAAACAACGTCAACAAAGTAAATCAAATCTACAGTAAATAAGTAACAAAGTAAATCTGGCATAACTACTTTACCAAGTTTATTGCTACGCAGGTGGTGGGCATGAAACAACGTTAAGAGTAAATCAATCTAGAGTAAGTAAGAGAGTAAATATCAATCTACACAGCTATATCAATCTAGTATTGTTCATAACTATATTAAACTGGCATTATTGAAAATATGAAAACTTACCTGAAAGCCTTTATGAAGTTAGTCATAAATTAGTCAAAGGTATAGAACAATCTGAAAATTTCCATGTTAGAGTATGTGAACAGAAGACATGTAAACAAAGGTGATCCTCGCATAAAGCAAAGAAGGTTCAAGAAGGACAAGAGAAGGTGAATGAATCAAAGAAGGTGGTCTTGTGGTCTTGGAAGAGGTGGCGAAGCGGTGAATTGGTGATTGTAAAGTGCATTGAATTTGGTAAAACGATGAGGGCATTGAATTCATTTGGCAAGTTCTTACCAATAGTTTCAATAATGTCATAGTTAATATTTAGGAAACATGAAATCATTTGAGAATATTTGCATTTTACCAATGTAATTATCTAGAAAACATTTGAGAATGAAAAATAATTGTAGTTAAAGTATGTTTTGTTCTCAGTGATGTGCATCTTGACCAATAATAGGAATATGACAATTCTCAATAATACTTTAACTATCAACTTTGGAAGAAGCTAAGCTTGCAATAAGAGGTCAAACTTATTGCCCAATAAGATCTATAGACTTTGGAAGAAGCGAAGCTTGCAATAAAAGGTCAAACTTATTGCCCAATAAGATGAGGATAAAATGATTTTATTTTTTATATGGAAAAAATATATTTGATTTGTTATATTTAAGATTAGATATTGCACAAAAATACAAAGTCAAATTAAAAACTAATTGAAATTCAATACAAACTCATTGCAATAGTACCCTTAGGCAGTGACTAATAATAATAGAAACCCAACTTTGATCTATTTTAAATACTATAATTGTAAATAATCATTTCGAGGTGTAATTTTATTTTGGTATGCTTTTCTTGTTATTTTGGAGTTGAGTACCAATATTACACATCTACACCATATTGATTTGTATAATTTACCTCTCTAGATGTAATTATCATTTATATACCACATAAATAATATATTATAGGGTGTTGAGATAGTTGTGTTGATGCACTAAGGTATACCCTCTATAAATCAAAATACACACACTGGAAACATCTATAACACTCACACATTAGCCAACAATTCTTAGAAGATGAATCCAATATACAGATCTCCAATATTCTTGTTGTAGAGTTCTCAACTAGGCTCATGCATTGTTTGTATGCATCGGGGGCACATGGGGGTCAGAGGGGGTGCAAGAGAGGGGCCCTTGAGGAAAAAATTTCTAGACCCTTCCTGTGTATTTTGATTCGTTCTAGAACCCTCATATGTATTGTATAAAATAGGGGGTTGTTTCAACAAGGAATAAACAACATAATAGAGAGAATGAGTTTCCAATAAAATAGAGGTGGTGTCTAAAGACTGAAGCACAAATGATATCCATAATGATCCCATGATTATAGATGGTCCAAAGGACCATATATAAATGGTACAGGTATGTATCCAACCAACAACCATAGGACCATAAGCCATGACTTCCCATAGAATGTGGATCTAAAATCCCCAAAGTGGACACGGTCATTGCAAGATTTAGTTAGTGGTTGGCTCCCTCAAAAGATCAACTCTCTTGATCTGACAAAGTGAGGTTACCAAAGAATTTACGATTCCAACACCCCCCACACCCCCATAAACTCGGCTTGGAGGAAAAAAATTACATAAAATTTCCCTCTTAATTTGTTGTGAAATGCAAATGTTAATCAACTATAGTACAATATTGTTTTCCAAAGAAAATATATACAATGGTTACTATCAAACTAACCAAAACTTAGGTACATTAATACTTCTAGAAGAAGTCTAAAAACATAGCTACCCTCAATCATCCAATCCATCAAATAAGATTGCAAATCATTGTCCATGGCAATCACAAACAATCAATCAACTAGACAACATGATCAATCAACAATAGGAAATTTATTTCCATCCAACAGCCTCTATCCATCAATAATGAGCAAATCAGCCTTAAAAAATCCAATAAATAGCTCAACCAAGCTCAACAATCGACCAATAACTTAAGATGGGTTTAAATGTCATCAATTCATTAAACACAATTAAGGGATCAATACAATAGAAAAAATTTAGTTTAAACTCTAGTCGACTGAAATCTATGGTCAACTCAATCAACCACTCCAAAGAAATCAATAACAAGAAAGATGAGCATTGTATGAGCATACAATCGATGATACACATAAGTATGAAGTCCTCAAATATATGTTCAAATTATTCCACGACCATTCATCAATCCAACCACAATCTATGTGAGTATTCAACATTGGTCCATGATTTAGTCTTTCACGTCTATTTTGCAAAGTTCCGGAAGCATAATTACCATCTTTCCACTAATATTGATTTCTGGGAAAATTCATTTGATTTTTATAACGAGGATGTATGTATGGCGCAAATATATGTTATGGCTTAACAAGGGATGCAGACTAAGGTTTTGGTTAGCTTACAAGAGTAGAAGAGACCTGTGTATCAACAACAATGTTATCTACAACAATGTTCTCAAATTTTGGCATGTTAGGAATAGCCAATTCATCAATATTTTCAACACAATCATTAGTAGGTTTCTCTTCATGCAAATCAATTTGAACTCCATACATAACTAATACAACTTTCATGTTTGAAGCAGGGCCAAATCATAGGGAATTCACCTTGTTGACCAATATCTTATCACATTCATTCATAAAGGGGGGTTTTTAAATTGTGAAAAATAAGGTCAATATATCGTAGGTATTAGGGGGGGGGAGTAGGGTATGGGGGGTTCATAGGTAATGGGGATATAAAAAGAGTATCTAGTAAAAATAGGGAATATATAGTAAATTAGGTTTTTTTAATTGTAAATATGTATTGGGAGGGGGGTTCAACAACAGGATTTTAGTAGGTATTGATCAATACTAATGAAATTAGGGGTATTGTTTAATATCCAAGAACAAAGGTGATGTGGCATAGTTTCACTGAATGAAGAACCCATGGGCTAGATGTACACAATGTAGCTATATCATCATATCCAAGACTAGTTCTAGGTGAGTTCATCTTAGGACTAATAGGAACAATAATACTCTATCCATTCTTTCCTAGTCCTCCAATATAGGCCATATTTCTTAGTAGTCGAGGCCCAATATATGTAATGTGTTTCTCAAAATGAGGATAAATAACATTATTATGATCCAAAGCAATATTTGAATGTGTACATACATCAACAACATCTTTCTTATAAACTAGGCTACAAGCAAAATCATCAAAGGTGGAAGAAGTGATAAGTGAGTTTGGAAGCTCAACAACAACAATATTCTTTTCGGCATTATGCAATTGATTGAATTCTAGCTCAAGGTTTTGTTTGCAATCATCCAAACCCTAGATAATCTCATCCTTGTTAGTCATCTGCAACAACAATGGATCATAAGCTTGTTTAGAGGCTTGATATTCATCAAACAATCTATTATTGTCTACTTGAAGAGAGGTAGCTTCTTCACGAAGCTCATCAACAAAGACCTGCAACTAAGTAACACAATTAGTTAGTTAGGTATTGGTTTCTTCCAGTCAACAAATTTTCTCCTTCAATCCATAATTATTTTATGTATGAGAAAGAGCCTTAACCTCCTCCTCTAGATCTTCAACTAGGCTTGATTTGTTTCTAAAATCGTCACAAGATTTTGAAAGATAGTTTCCGTATTGTTTTCCAAGGCAAAAATCTTCCTAAATTTCTTATCCACTCTCTGTAAACAACAATTTGAAAAAGTGCAACTTCATCCTCAATTTGGTATGAGCCATCTTCAATTGATTCTTCAATATTCCATTTTTAGTCTATAATAGAGCAACAATGGTCTAAAGGGCTACAACCTCCCATTGAAGTTGATCATGGGATTCCTGCAAGGCAACAACCTTCTTCTCATGAACTTCCTGTAATTTCTATAAAATTAAGGCTTCATCTCCATCATACATACCCATATGTCAATAAGCTTTCAATGCACAATGGATTTAAACAAGTCAACTATCTTGAATCTATCGATCAATTATACAACAATATTGTTATGGCAATATCTCAAGGTCTAATGAGCAACATACTTAGAGACAACAAGTGTTGTGGTAAATACTCAATCTAAACAAATGCCATTCTTTTGCTAAACATTCAGCCAAAATTAAATAATCATGCTTACTAGACAAAGGATTTATCATCAGTCAACATGTACTAAGTTGATCATAGGTTAGTTCATCTAAATCGACCCATCTATAACAAACATTTGGATTTGGGTGCAGCCTAATTGTTAGAGAAGAAGAGCCCCTAAGTCGTTCAAATGTCAGCATGTGTTCAATTACTCCCAATTGCACAACAACGTGCAATACCCAAAAATATCAACCAAACACAATATGTTAGTCAACAATTCTAAGCCATGCATTAAAATTTCATCATTAGTGGACTATTGGTCAAAATTCTAGTCGTGGCTATAGTCGTCGACAGATCGATCTCCAGAGTTCTAGTTGAAGCTCGACTATGTGGTCCATTAAGGACAACAATCCACAATGGGTGGTAGTCCATACAATACGCAGATGATCTATTGATTATTCTAGGCAGAAATTGAGAAGCAAAATGAACCTAATCAATTCGCTATCCAGTCAACAGTTCCAGATGAGCAATCCTCCAATCGATTCAAACTTCCAATCCAAAACAAATCTGAGGCTTAGTCGATACAGGAAATTATGGGATCACTCTAAATTAGGGTACAAGATAACCAAATAGAGGTAACCGGTTGATTTGACAATATGCAAGTCGATCATTCAGTGTTGGGTGAAAGGATTCCACTCGACTACCTTAAGATATGTCTTATTCACGTGATTATAGTAGGGAGCAATCTGCAAGTGCGAGCGAATCCAAGCAAAAACTTCGGCCTCATCTTCGGGGTTAATCTAATACAAAGTCTAGCCAATGCAACAATCGACAGGTTTAGAGATCATGCTCTAATTTGGCCACAATGAATAATAGGTTTACACTTTAAAACATCCATGATCAATTATTCATGCCTCAACAATACGCCAAAAGAAAATTGGGGTACAGACTATGGCATACCAAAATAATTAGGATACCAAAATAATTAGGAAAGCAAACTCTCATATTTTGGAGGAACCGATAAAAAAACCTCTTTAATACCATGTTTGAACATGGAATAAACAATTTGATACTATGTTTGAACAACATAATAGAGAGAATGAAATTCTAATAAACATTGGTGGTGTCTAAAGACATTATTGCACTAAAGCACAAATGATATTTATAATGATTTAATGTTTATAGATGGTTTAAAGGATTATCTATAAATAAGTATAGGTAGATACTTGACTAACAACTATAGGACCACACTAGTCATCACTACTCATAGAATGTGTATCTGAAATCCCCAAAGTGGACACTGTCAATGCAAGATAGTCAGTGATTGACTCTCTCAAATGGTCGACTCCTTTGATCCCACAAAGTGCGGTTACCAAAGAACCTATTGTTCCAAAAGGACTGACCCCCACCCCGACATTGAATAACAAGAGAGATAGAAGAAAGCAAGTTTTAATAATTAAAAAAATGAAGCTGGCATTGCCCCATGGTTTTACCTGCTTACAATAGAGTTTCCATTTAAATCTAGTATTCTATTGTTATTGTTGTTTGCTTCTATTTTTATATATTTTTCTAACAACAATGACATTATTCTTATGAAAACATACAATGTTTATAAACATAGCTCCATTGATAAATAGAATTGAAACCACATTTGTATAAATCTACATACAATTTTTCTTAAAAAAAAACTACATAAAAGGTTTAATACTTTAGCATCCAATAAAACTACAACTACTACACAAAAATTGAGAGTAGCATCATTAGTACATATCAACACAAAAATTATAATCAAAACCCAATTAGGAAATCCACTCCATAATTGATCTCTCCTCTTATTAATTGTGCATAATACATTTACATCTATTCCACTAGCATTTCCATCCTCTCATTATGTACCAAAATCTTTAGGTTGCTAGCAAAAAGGACATGGAGGTCATATCTCCTCTTCTCTCATTTGGAGAACTTCCTTCGTTTGTCCTCAATTTCTATATTTCTTTTGCTCAATTGTAGCTACCTTATCATCTATTTCCCTTTTGACTTCTTGGCCTCTCTCCTTGGCTATCTAGACCCACAAATTCTTGTCTTCACATGCTTGAAACTATTGCACTCAGTACTACAACTTCTGTCAGCACCCATGTGTTAACTTGCTAAAAATTGTACAATAATATCAATAGTGAGACAATTGAAGATGACCTCATCCCACAAGCAACTCAAATGAGAAGAATAAACAAAATAATGACACAAAGATGGAATACAACATATGAGACATAACAATCACCCAAAGTGGAGGAAATTTAAAAATAAACAAAATAATGACAGAGATGGAATGCAACATAAGAAACAAACAACGACCATTCAAAGTGAAAGAAATTCACTAAATTAAATGATGAGAAAAATTGAAAGTAAATTTATTTAATATCTCAGATACTCAAATAATTTATTTTATTTTGAAACAAACATTATAAATAAAATAAAATCCTAATTAAACTGAAAAGTAGTTAAAAATGGTAAATGACAACATCTAAACATGCAAAAATCAAAACTTGAGCCATTGATTATTATTATTTATAGAAACCTTTATAATATGAACAAGTCAATAGTATATTGACAAGGTGTTTGACAATTGAAAACCATATTTTTCACATCAATAAAATGGCAACAAGATTGTTTCCCAAATATTGAAATCTTCACTTGTGTCTTTTTTGAAGTGGACATTTAAACTAATATAACAACTAATACAACCCTGTCACAAGCAACACACATATGAGATCAAAGACAAGCTCTATAACTAGAAAAATTCAAATTTTTCTAATTTAAATTGGATTTCACAAACAACTACAACTCGAAATTATAAATTATAAAAACCTTTTAATTTAAAAAAATATATATTATTGCGAAAATAAAAAAATATAAAAGAGCTATTGTAAATTAAAATAACTTATTAGTAGGACGATATGATTTAAACTTTATAGCTCAATCCAAATTTCAGCATACCTTATAAGTTCAAATCTGGAATCGACTGGATTATTGGCATGTTTGAGCCCACATCTTTCACTACATCGTAAAGATCATTTAGCATTGTTTTTATTCAAGGACAAGTTACATAAAATAAAACATAATTTTATCATTTACATGTATTTATAATATTTCTAATATACGTACTTGTGCTATCCTTAACAATATCATCAGAAAATAATCGAAATTGACAATGTCGAACCTCAAGATATCCAATGTGAGATGAAGATTTCTCAACTGTAACAACAATGAATAAACTATTGTTACCATCACATTCAAGTCAACAATATAATGTATATCATATATCATATAAACTAATTTAATATCAAATTGCAATACCTATATTATATGGAGCAAAATGTTGCATTGGACCCAACGTATGTTCCACATTCCATTGCTTTTGTATAGAAAACTTCATTTTTTCTACTACATCATTTCCTTGAAAAAGTGATACATACATCATAAAAAATTGTTAGAGATGATTTTGTTTTAAGGACACATCACATTAAATATTACAAATTGAGATAACCTACAAGTGAACTATATAATAATTTTACAGTTTGCAATTGTACAATATTTTAAATTTGAGTACCTATGCTACCCTCAACAATACCATCACAAAATGACCAAAGTCAATGTTGGATATTAAGGGGTTTATTATGAGACGTGTATTCTTCAACGATAACAACAATGAATAAAATAATATCACTATCACTTTCATGTCAATAATATTATGTATATCATGTAAAAAAGATTACCATCTCAATTGCACTACCTTTATTATATGGAGCAGATTGTTGCATTTGACCCGATGCATCCTAATATGTGGATCCATGATCTATAACATAGTGAATAAAATATTTTTAGATTTAACATTAGGGCTAATAATATAAGTTACAATCTCATGTAAAATAAATAAAATATCATATTAAAATAGTTGTACGGTATGGTGTAGAATGTTTCACTAAACCTAATGTATATTGCACATTTCTTTGTTATTGCATATAAAACTTTGTTTTCTTGTCCATTGTCTTCTTCTTTGCATGAACTCGTCCATCATCCTTCACATATTGTTTCCTTTTTATATTGTGGTAAATGTTTAAAATGTCTTGCCTCGCTATCAAGGTATCATGAACTACCCCTGTAAACAATTCACCAGATTTGTGCTCTACATCATATATGAATTTATCCCAAATCATCGTAACAATGAAACCATCTTTAATCACTCGTTCAACACCAGCTCGTATATTTGATAATAAATGCGATGCATTTAATTAAACATTTGAGCCCTGCCAATTGCATCCTCTCCATGACACACAAGGTTGGATTTATCAACATACCTACAATGAGTGTATGTTATAACGGCATCCTCCAGCTTTAAGAAAAGTCTACGCATGATTAAGTGGCATCTACAACCAACTTTAATGTTTTCACATGGAAAGTGTGTTTTCTTGGTATAGACTTGTCCACTCATTGTCTTGTTATCATTCCAGACTTTACGATTGGACTCTAGTCCATATGCAAACCAATAACTAAACACAAATATTGACAACAATTAAATAGAATATTGTTAAATGTTTTCCATATTGAACTTGAATTACAAGTTTATAAATATACTAAACAAATTTTGGCTTACACAACATATTCCAAATCTGTGCCAATGCGGGGATCTGTGATCTCCTCCACTTGTCTTACTTGTTCTTGATTAACAACAAAATGAGTGGGGGTATTTTGAATGGATTTGCTCTCTGCTTATAAAATCATCAAATTTTGAATATGGAATAACTGTAACTTGCCCCCCAAAGACTTGTGTCCACATCAAATCTTTAGCTGAAAATTTCATCATATTATGTAGGCCTTGAACCTCTAACTCTAAAATTTCTTCACACTTACCTTTTTTCCCATATCTATACAAGCTGCATAAAAATGAAATATCTTTTACAAAAACATGTTTAAAGATAATCAAATACATTGAATATCCTATACATCCTAAATAGATATCTGAATATGTTTAACAAATATATTATTTTAATGATCACATGAGCAACATAACATGAAATATAAATATGCAAATATATTGATTATTCAATCCTTTTTAGAATTAATTACAAAAGAATATATTAATATGTGTGTGTGTTTCATGTCCGAAGATCGGGTCGCTATATCCACAGAGAAGCTTTCAAGGGGCATACTTGAAGGGGACTCACCTTGTTAGATTATTTCAGAACCTATCCCTGGCACCAAACTTGAGTGCCTAAACCCGGAAGACCTAAAGAATTGAACTCTTGACCTTGACCTTGTGACAGATTAGCCCCAGAGGATACAACCAAGGTACCCCACGAGACTATATATATATGAACGATCTTATAATTTTTGAAAAAATTAATAATTAAAGGTTTTTGACAGAATCACACAGTAATAATAATTGAAATTGATTTATAAAATCTATACATTAATAATCTTTGAAAGAAACTATAAAACTATGTTAGGTCTAAAAATAACAAACCAAAAAATTTTAAACAATTCATAAAATTAAATTGGAACTAATTCATAAAATCTATGTACTTACAATGTATAAAATAACTTTTAAACCATATTAATAAATGCAAGGTTTAAAAATAACAAAATAATAAATTAAAACAAGCAACACGTGTGATGTAATGATTTGAAAAAATCACATTGCTAATAACTGAAATTGTTCTATAAAATCCATGTAATATAACTAATAAGATAGTTTTGACTGGCAATGTTATCTTGGACATTACATTTTGTTCAGATATTCAATGTCATGTTGCACATTAGATTTTGCTCATAGCACAAGTGTGCAATTTCTTTGTTTGTGCTGTAAGATAATATTTTTTGTTCATGGCACAAGTGCATGGCTTCTTTGTGCATGCAAAGTTTCTTTGTGTGTGCAACAAGATCTTTTTTTTGTTCATGGCACAATTGCATGGCTTCTTTGTACATGCAATAGATTACAAGTAGAAAGAAGGGTGTAGGTATTTCGATCTTTCTTTCTTGCTTCCTCTACAGTAAGAAATGTCCTTTTGCGCTCTTTATAACAAAGTTTTGGATGTGTATCTATGAAAAAATCAAAATTAGATCCTTCAATGGTTGTGCTTTTGTTTACAATTATGTTACTTTTACTCTAAAATCTATGTCCATATCATTATCTACAAGAACATTATGATTGTGTTAGATTTTGCGATATCATATCAAACATTGTATGAACCGTCATCCTCTACTGTCATATCAAATACTAGCACAAATATCCAGACAAAAAAATGTTGAAAAGGCATGCCAACTAGAGATTCAAATCAAAATATGTGTTCATCGATAGAGTTGGTTGGTGTCTTATCCTACACAGGAATCGAAGACCCCCATGACATGAACAAGGCATGTCCTCCAATGGAGTTTCTACAATAAAACCAATATGATTTCCAATTGAACCCATGTGATCAAAATCGTGGTTGACTCCTCCTGAAGTGGACTATTTACTTAATCCACAAATGGTTCAAACCCCCTCTTTTGTTCTCCTCCATAGTTGTTATGAGACCCCATTTCTAACAAATTATCTAAAAATGTAGCTATGAATTTGTTACTTGAATCCATTGAGGATGTTCCCTCAATATTAATGAAATTTATCTCCCTTTCTATCCCCCTATTGGAGGAGACAACTTCTTTCCTTAGTTGGGTGAATTTTTCTTCATTCCTCTATTGTAAGGTAATTGCGTAAATTCACTATTAATCCCCTAAACAATAACCAATATATTAACTATCTATGCTTAAAAAATATGAATAACAATGACTAGAATCTTACAGAAGGGGATTCATGAACATCGCATGGAACATATTCCAATTCTTGTCTCTTTTTTTACGCACATCATTCTTCATCTTCACTCTTAAATCCATCGATTGAGCATCAAATTAGAAACACATTCCTTTATCCAATCCAAAGCTTCAACACTTAGCTCTTGCATAGATTTCATGCCCTACTTATAAAAAATACATATAGATTATCTTACGAACATGGTATTGAAAACATACAATATATAAAAGTTGACATTAAATGCTTTGTACCTCCTTTTTTATCTCAGCATGAAAGGCAACAATCTCTATTCTATTTCTCTTCTTCTTCACTTGGTATTCTATATTGTAATTCTTCTTATCTCGTTCATTAGAGGAGCTTTGAGGTTTAAAATGGGCTTCCGAAGGAAAACAATAAAATAAGAATTATAAACATTTTAAGGAAAAGAAAAAAAATTACTTTTTTCGTATTTTCAACTTATCTCCTTGTAGGTTTACTCAAATTTCAAGTGTGAGCACTTGTTGGATGCGAGATTAGATTTATGCATTCAATAAGTACCCACTGGGCATACTTTTGACAAACTCACCATAGAAAAAAACTCGAAATAGCTTAAAATCATATTTCCTTCAACAAAATATATTTTTATATGTATTTCAAGTTTTTTCTTACCAAGGTCCTGGTAGTGCACCAACACGTAATGCCATTGGGTCCCATGAACGGACCTTTACCTTTGGTACTTTTGGTATACATGATAGACATGTCTTAAGGTTATTGTCTTATGATGTATGCTCTTTTAAGCATTGATTTCCGTATATGTTGTTCATTTCAATTCTTACCCAAAATTTAGTTATACAAATATAAGAATAAGAACCTTGACATAACCTTAATCAAATAGCAACATGAATATAAGGTGGAATTATGACTAGCCCAGTGGGCTAGCTTGAGTAGTTGAGTGTTGCGAGATGCAAGAAGAAGGTCACTCGGTCAAGTCCCTGAGTTGGTTGTCTAACGTTGAGGGCCTTCCTCGAAGTCCCTGCTAGGTAAGGTTATGTAATCAAGGCCGATGGTTTACCCCATTCACCATCCATGAATAATGAGTAAGTACTCGAAGGGTTTTCCGCGAAGTTGTTCCTTGGAAAAAAAGGTGGAATTATGATCAATAAAACTTAAATATGGGAAAAGAAGTGTTGAAGAGAATCCTTTGGGGATGTGAACAATGTTGGTGGAACGATGCACATTTATTGGAAACATGACATATGCTCACAAAACCTTCAATAAATTTGGTGAAACCATGAACATTTGCTAGTGGAATTATGAGCAATGCTTATGAAGCAATGAACCCTATTGGAACCATGAATAATACATAGAAAACTACAAGTAGTTGAAGAAGTATGAACAAAATTTGTAGAACTGTGAACATTTAAGGGGTGGAACCATGATATTTTTTTATGGAACCAGAAACAACATTTATAAAACCATGAACAATGCATATGTAAACATGTGCAATGTATAAAAAACCACGTGCAATTACGGAAACTTGAACTATGTTGGTGGAACCATGAATACCATGAGCACTATTTATGGACCATGAACCATTTGGCGAAACCATGAGTAATGCATACATGGTCACGAGGTGATGGAACCATGAGCAATGCATATGAAACCTTGAAGAAAATTAGTGGAACTATGAACATTTGGCAGTGGAACCAACTTGAGTAGAGTGGATGGAACCATGCATGTATTTCGTGGTGGGATCTTGGACATTCGATAGTCAAATCTTGAACGAATATAATGGAACTATAAACAAGTGGTGGAACCATGAACATTATTTAAGAAACCATGAGCATTGTTGGTTGAACCATGAAGAATGTTTGGCAAAACCATTAGCAATTGTTGAGGTGGTGGAACCATATATGGAACCTTAAACAAAGTAAGTGGAACCATGAACACGTTTAGTGGTGGAAACTTGAACATTTAGTTGTGAATCTTGAACAAAAACTTAATGGAATTGAGAAATTGTGGTGGAACCATGAGCACTATTTATGGAACCAAGTCATATGCTTATGAAACCTTGAACAAAGTTGGTGAAACCATGTACAATTGTCAATGGAATTATGAGTAAATGCTTATGGAACAATGAACAAACATGGTGGCACCTTGAACACTGTGCCATAACCACAAGTAGTTAAGGAACTATGAAAAAGTTCGTGGAGCCATGAACATTTGAGGGGTGGAACCATGATGAATGTTTATAGAACCATGAACACCACTTATGGAACCATGAAAAATGTGGATGGAATCATGTCAATGGATACAAAACCACGTGTAATTAAGGATCCTTAAAACTATTAGTGGAACAACGAAATCATGAGCTCTATTTATGGACCATGAACCATTCAATGAAACCATGAATAATGCATACATGGTCATAAGGTGGTGGAACCATGACCAATGCATATGGAACCTTGAACAAAGTTAGTGGAACCATGAATTTGGTGGTGGAACCAACTTGCACAAAGTTAGAGTTGATGGAACCATGGAAATATTTGGTGGTGGATCTTGAACAAAGTTAATGGAACCATAGGCACTATTTATAGAACCATGAGCATTGTTGGTCAAACCATGAGTAATGTTGATAGAACCATGAGCATTGTTGGTGGAACCATGAGCAATGCTTATGGAACCATGAGTTTTATTTGTATAAGCTAGTACCCACAGAGTTTTGAATCCATTCACCGTCTATTCTACACCCCATGGGCTACTTATGCAACCGTGAGTTATGCTTATGGAACAATGGGCATTGTTACTGGAACAATGGGCATTGTTACTGGAACAATGAGCATCCTTTGTGCAACCATAAGCACTACTTACACAACCATTAAGAATATTTGGTGAAACCATGAATGCATAAGAAACAAAAACTCCACCATGAGTAGTAAGTGGAACCATGGACATTGTTTATTAAGCCATCAATAATGCATATAGAACCATGGTGATTAGCTTTGGAACCACAAACAATGATGGAAAAACCATGAACCACTACTAATGGAGCCTTGAGCAATGTTGGTGAGGTATCTTACACAATATTCGGTGGAACTATGCACATTTGGTGGTGGAAACATAAGCACTATTTGTAGAACCACAAGCGAAAAAACATTGAACCTGGTTTGTTGTAAGGGTTTTGCAATAATGCTAAAGGTCTCAAGTCTTAGGTTCTAACTATAATCAACTAGAGGTTTTCTAAAACATGTTCCCAATTAAATGTCTCCAAAATAAGTTCTCCAAAGGAATGAAAGTGGTAACAGTGTACATGTAGTTCAAGTGGTGAACAATATATTTCCAATGGTGACAAATAGTTTTTTATGACATATTCTATGACATTGAAAAAACAAAATGAAAGCATACTCCTATGAAATTATCAAAGATCAAGTAATGTATATATAATAAATAATAGGTCCTTCCAAATTTGCCTCCATCGAGGGTGATGGATTCAATGAATGGTACCCAAGTGAAGGTATGAAAGAGACATTTATAGTGAAGGGCACTAGGGAAACTTCAAGGGTCAACGATTATATGCCTCAAGTGCCCTCTTACCTAAGAGAGCCACCTGTGAGAACCTATGAATGGTTGCTAAGATACCTCTTCACGATCAAGTATAAATGGTTGTCGACCTTGAGTGATTATTAACAATCAAAGGTCTAGCCAAAACCTCGAAAGAGCTAGGTGACTTTGTCAAACTTCTAGTCTCAATCTAAGCATTAACACTTAAAAGAGAGCACACCCTTTCTCAAACGGGTTTTGAACCATGTCTGTCAATAAGGATTTTAAAAGTATACTAAAGGACAACAACTATGTCTTGACATAAAATGGTTGTGGTGAACTATTTCAATGTTTATCCCCACAAGCCAAACCTAACCAAAAGATTGTTTTGGGTTCTCAAGTGAAGATTTTAGGTGATTCATCAATTAAGTTGTTTATTTTAAGAGGTTGAGCTTGACATCATGAAGCAAGCATATAATGATTAAGGTCTAAAGTATGTGCATAAATGTTGCTCAAATTAATTACAAATAAAATAAGGAATATGAAATTTAGATTTAAAAAAATGAAATATCAAATGAATTTACAGATAAGAAAAATAAACGAACTTTGACAAGTACTTAAACTATTGAATTTTCTTTTAATCAACCTTTCCTTTAAGAATGTCTATCAACAAATTATGGGGCTAAAGAAGCTTGGTAAAATTCAAAGGAAAAGGAAAAAAATAATGTTCAATTTTGATTTCAAAAATATGTTTACTCAATATCTTTACTATATGTTTAAAAAGTATGTGAGACTTGTGTTAAGAAAAGTGTGTTCCTTGTAAAGGGAGGTGTTGAAGATCTCTAAGGAGTACTACCTTACCCTATTCAAAATTTAAAATAGAGTAGTCATGGATGCCATTCTTTATGATTTGTTTAAGATAATATTCGATGGAATAAGAAATGACTTCTTACGATATTAAGAGAATACGAAAGAAATCAGCAATGAGACGATATGTTTATTGTCTCATTGGATTAAACATAATAGATGATGGAAAAGTTGTGATTTTTTAAGGGATTAAAAGGATCTTAAAAAAAATATTCTCACTTAACATTCAATCATTGTAAATGAATGAGTCCATTCCATAACAAGATTAATGCACATATGTAAGATAATTCCGTCCATTCCCTCTAATTATTGGATCGAAGAGAAGATCAACAAAGGGAGTTGCTAAAGGCAGCAAGTCCCTGCATTATGTAATTGGTTCTTTAAGTAATTTAAGTAAAAAATCGGGGTTTAGTAGTATTGTTGACGGTTATATGCTGGGTGATTTATAGCATCAACGAAGGTATCGTGCATTCAGTGCTCACACACAACAAGACTAGATTCTGAACAGGATTAAATTAGACCTCATGTGTCGTCACCCTTTGGATTGTTCGGTTTGAGTGCAGTGTGAACTACTCAACGAACAAATGAACAAGTTTCGGTTGAGGGATCTTTGATAACACATGCATTTACGTCGGCCATCAAATACATGTCGAGCATTTTCAACGAATTGAATTATCTTTCTTTTCTAGACTTGTTTATTGTCCAACATATATGTTTTTCTTCCGATTACATTTGATGGGGGCTGTAGCATCAAAATGTTTGGTTTAAATTAAAGTTTATTTAAATAAATGTTGTTTTCCCATATCACTACATAACGATGGTGCGAAAAAGAGTCGCTTAAAGCTAATTTATCTGGTGGCATATGAGACTGGCATATCTAAGTTCTACTTAAAGTATACATTCACTATGGTGTAGATTTAGCTCATCAATTGAAATAAATTTCTTGATACTTACACTAATTTTGAGCTTAAGTGATTGAAAAAGTTATAGTTATATCCCCCTTGAAGGCCTTCTATTATATTAGCAAGCCTTTTGTAAAAGTTAGTTTGGAAGACTAGTAGGTTCAAGTTGTTCTTGTTGGGGAATACCTTTTGAAAATATGATTTGCAGTCGTTAGGTAATTGAATTAGAGATGAGATTGAATATCTTTGGAAAATACTATATTTGGCATGTGTACCAACTTGTGTTGATATTTACACATTCCAACACATAGAAACTCGTCTTAAGTTGTATGCTTTTGGAAGCATGAAATAAGTGAAGGTGTCGGATTGGAAAGCATACTTGAAGCAAGAATTGGTTTTCGAATGGATCGCCTGGTTTTGGAATTGATTGTCGCTTTTGCTGCGGCTCATCTGCAGCAGAAAACTTGGAAAGCAATATGAAATGTGTAGCAGTTCTCAAAGCTGAGTCTGATCATCCGACGATTCCGTTTTTGGCGTTGAAGGCGTAAGTAAGTACTCGTTTCTGGCGTTGAAGGCGTACATAAGTGCTTTTTTCACTAAATAATGGATATTACTGTCTTCGCAGAATTCTTCATAGCGAAGTGAGGAAACTATATAGAAATATTATTTGTTGGTAAAAAGAGTTATTTGTGCAAGTGGACTCAGGTGGACTACAACAACTTTATACACTAGATATATAATTTAATTGATCTATCCATACCGCGCCCGTCAATCGTTGGAAGTTCACTAATGAAAAGTGACTTGGTCAAGACCTACCGAATCTATCCAGGAGGGAAATTTGAGAGTGCAAGGGTGGCATATGAAAGACCAGACCTATCGGACCTTAAAGTGGGAAATTCGCTAATAAAAGGTGGCGTGGCCTATAGTTAAAAGAATCACCTTAACTATAAGGGACTCATCTTACTCAAACCGCCCGTTCTAAACCCGGATGGAAGTGCCATGTATCCAAACCTGTCCAAACTGAATTCTTCTTATTAAAATGTGTCTCACTATAAGAATAGTTAATGGGTTTAACCCCATCTGGGCGACGTTTTTAGGATCGACCGGAACCGCCCAAATAAGGTGCCACAAAACATAACCAAAATAAAGTATAGGTGGGGTGAGTTAGTCTTTAGATATATGCGCTTCTTGAAATTTATTTACTTTTGGATGAAGGCACCCAGGACAAAGGCTATTGGAATTATGAGGTGCGGAGCGAGTTGACTAGATGAAAATGCAACGAGTTTTAGAACCCAGATGAATCAGCAGATGCCTTTGATCCCCGTCCACACAGATTTGCTGTATAAAATACGTAATTGGCCACTACCTATCAAGAAATAAAGTAGACATAATAATTTCTATATTTACTCAAACTCCGATGATAATAGTTTTTATGCTCGTGATCACAATGGAAACCAAACCTTGACAACAACTAGCCAAAAGTGAACTAGATAAATGCAACTACTAGACAATGCATAATCAAACGACATTGTCAGAGAGTTATGAAATGATCTCCTCCCAACTAAACCCATCATGGCCCCGAAAATCAAAGCTATAAGCATAATAGACATCATAACGCATATTTTTGTTTTATCAGTTCCGAGAGCACAACCGCCAAGGATAGTGCCATGGAATCTCACCTGCCTGCCACTTTGAGGCCATGCACCTGACTGCCGACGAAAGGAATCCTCGTGGCTGGAAATGCATGCCCCTTACGTGGATAATGATCTTGTTAGGGTGCCAATCTTGGTCAAGCATTTAGAGGCTATAATGGATGACTTACTTTAGTGTTATGCCTTTACGCAAACCCTAAACCGGTTCATAATCGTGCATCTCCCGGACACTACCAGCCTTCAATGTCAATGCAAGTTTCATGCTTGTCAAACTGTTGTTCTTGTGTTGCGGCATTCTTCTTGACTGACTCTAAAGGCTGTTAAAGGATGTTAGTAATATCAGTAGATCAAACGCCTGAGATCAAACTGTTATGCTCGTGATCACAATGGAAACCAAACCTTGACAACAACTAGCCAAAAGTGAACTAGATAAATGCAACTACTAGACAATGCATAATCAAATGACATTGTCAGAGAGTTATGAAATGATCTCCTCCCAACTAAACCCATCATGGCCCCGAAAATCAAAGCTATAAGCATAGTAGACATCATAACGCATATTTTTGTTTTATCAGTTCCGAGAGCACAACCGCCAAGGATAGTGCCATGGAATCTCACCTGCCTGCCACTTTGAGGCCATGCACCTGACTGCCGACGAAAGGAATCCTCGTGGCTGGAAATGCATGCCCCTTACGTGGATAATGATCTCGTTAGGGTGCCAATCTTGGTCAAGCATTTAGAGGCTATAATGGATGACTTACTTTAGTGTTATGCCTTTGCGCAAACCCTAAACCGGTTCATAATCGTGCATCTCCCGGACACTACCAGCCTTCAATGTCAATGCAAGTTTCATGCTTGTCAAACTGTTGTTCTTGTGTTGCGGCATTCTTCTTGACTGACTCTAAAGGCTGTTAAAGGATGTTAGCAATATCAGTAGATCAAACGCCTGAGACTAGTCTTTGATCGGAGCATTATGGCATTTACTACTTAAGGTTAGCCCTGGTTCATTTAAAGAAACCATAGAACCCATTGGTGAGAGGAAAACAAATGTTTTAGTTGTTGTGGTAGTAGTTGTTTGGGTCTTTTGGCTCTGAAGAACTCTAGCGTCATGTGTCTTTTGGCTAAGTCATATGCGATTTTGGGAGGACCAAATCTGTCGGGGCATTATATATGATCAAAGGGAATTCAACACCATCCTTCAGTGGGTGATGCCGATGAAGTTGCAACTATTTGGAATGCCCAGACTTATAAAGGGAATTTGATTCAGCTCCTGGCTAAGAACCAAAGGACTCCTTTGACCATCTACAACAAAACCTGGATTGAGTGATGAAAACCTCTGGCATAAAGCATAGATTGAGTAGCAACATCGGCTCTTGAATAAACTAGTTCATTGTGGGATTAACTAGAACATTGTCTGGAACTGCAGTTTACAATGTCGGATTAAATAGTTCATCTAGAACCGTGTCTACTGGTTCTTGTGCTACTTCTTCTAATAGACCATACTCCCATATTCGTTCTGCCAAGGTATGCTTATCTATTTCTTTTCCATTGTCATTTTGACACTTCAAGCAAAGTAATTTTATCTAGGCTTACGTAAGTTTAAAAGCTTAGTTTGCTCCATTACAAGAGAAATTGATAAACCAAATCCAAGGAGTTGCAGAGAGCCTCATCTACTAAAAGAAATCGATAAAGCGTTTAATGGATTGCTCAATCATTTTTTACAGTGTTCCAAAACAACGGCTAGTTTATGTTTGTCCAATTTAATGACAACCCTGATAGGAAGAGCATTACATTGGTATATGAAATTTGGCAATTGCCCACGGGGTAGAGTGCGTACAACCCTAGATGAAGTGAACCAATAGTTTGTGACAGTGTTCCGACAACCTAAGTAAGAACATTAGTATTGCGGACTTGAAGATCAGTAAGGCAAGGCCCTGGAAATGATGAATGGGTAGACCCTCGTACCAGAGGTTTGCAAGCTAGGATAATTGAAATTTGATAAGGGTCAGTTATTTATGGCCTACCACCCCTTTGACTGATTTTATTGACGTTGTCCAACAAGCATACAGAGTGTTTGAAAACTAGATCCTGGGTTGAAATCAGATTTAGTTATTTGAAAGAGTGGGTGTCAAGATCCTGGCCATAGACATTGAAATTCAGTTTGTCTATGAAATCCACTAAAATGAGGGTTATGGTCATCAAGTATTAATAATGATATAGAAGTTACATTGACCATATATGCGACCTAATTTTATGGTTCTACCTAATTTACCTTGTCTAGGTGTTGCTTGCAGGGTGGACATGACAATAGACTGGAGTATTGGAATGGCCTTAAAAAGTCAGCAACCACCAGAACTTCGAGGGCGACCTTGGGAAGAGAATGCTAGGCACCTTCTCCATGGGCTTCAATGTGAGCAATGAGCTGGTATGGTCCTTCTCACAATGGGTTGATCTCCCCATCCTCATGGTAGACGAGAATAGTGGATGAGAATAGTGGAGTTACAACTCTTGTAGATGATCTTAAACAAATGGAAAACATGCAGAAAGAAAAATAAGGCATGATGGTGAACGCATGATTTTTAACAAATCATCAAACATGCAGAAAACAAACTACGAGATGACGGTGAACGCATGGCAAACATGCAGGAAGCCAGCAAGAATCAAGAACCACATGCAAGGAGCTACACCAAGGGTGGTTGCTAACATTTTATGTTTAAAAACTAATGTTATGTTCTACATAGCATTAATATAAATGAAAAGGCTGTTATATATTTCAATGTTGTTATGTTGTTTTAAACCTATGTTGAAATAGGAAAAAATGAAAAGGGCCTCGATATGAGGCCGAATAAGGATTCAAAGTTTTCTATAGGTCAAAAACCATGCTATAAACATGTCAGAGTTTTCTATTGGTTCAAAAACCCATGCGGTAAACATCTAGCACATAAAAGTTAGGATAAAAGTGAAATAATTTTTTGGGTTTTTGTGTCATTTAATAGAATCGGCGACAAGCCGATTCATGGAGTCCCTGCTAGCCCGAGGGCAGGGACTAACTAGTGATATCTCTTCTTGCAAATCTTTGAAAGTCTTCACAAGATTTTGAGGTAAACGTCATACATGTCATCATAGTAGCGAGAGATAAATGGCCATTGAAAACAAACAACATGACCATGACCTAGAAATGGAAGACGCTTAACCTTATGCAACGCCAAGTGGTTGTCCTTTTCATTTATCCATGTTATTCATAGATTTACAACTTGTGTTTCAATTCACATAAGTTTTCTCTCTTTGTCAATATTGGTATTCATCTTAGTCTCATAGTTTTGATTTGGAGGAGTCTTCTTCAAATTCATTGTTTTACATTGATTTCCGTTGTTGCTAGAGTATTCATTAATCGATTTCCGTTGTTGCTAGAGCTTTTAATTCTTTTCTTGGTGTATTTTCCATCTTGTTTGAGGGCCCATTGGGATGAATTCCATTCATCACTTGAAAACATTTTCTCCAAGTTCTGTGCTTGGGAAATGAGAGATTGCAACGTAAGGAAGTGAGTTGCAAATCTAGTAACTGCAGGCCTAACAAGCTCCCTGCCCTATGTGTGTCTCCTCATCAAGCTCAATACCCAATCGTGATTATAGATGTATTTGGTGATGCTTTTGGCATGCTCTATAGTGTCCTTGATCCAATCCTGTTTGCATATGTCCTCAAGCATGAGGTCTATGCAACGTGCCGCACATGGAGTCCAGAATATGGTTTTATGTTTTTCCTCTAACATCTTACCAGCAAGAACATAGTTAGAGGCATTATCTGTGATGATTTGTACAACATTACTTGCCCCCACCTCCTCAACAACGTCATCCAAAAGACGAAATAATAGATTTGCATCTTTCACCTGATTAGATGCATCACTTGATCTCAAAAACATGGTTCCTCATGGGTAAGAGATAAGAAAGTTTATGAGAGTACGACCCTTCTGATCGATCCATCCATCTGACATGATAGTGCATCCTGTTCTGACCCATGACTGTTTGAAATCCTTCAAGTATTCTTCTATGGACACTATCTCTTTTTCCAAAAGAGATCCCCTCAAGTCATGCATACTAGGGCCTTTGAAGCCCTTACCAGCAGCTATAACAGCATCCCACATTGGTTGGTAATAAAAAGAGCGTGCAGCATTGAAGGGGAGATCAACATCATACCACCATCTAGCTATGTACTCATAGGCAACTTCTTTGTATTTCTTCTTCCAATGGTCATTTAAGGTGGGCTAAACATGTGTTGGAGGCATATGAGAAGCATTGACACTAGCAGAGGATGTACAATAGCTTTGAATGCCACCCTTCTTTTTTTATTTACCCTTCTCTTATGTAGTATCGGAGGGTGCAACATACCCAAAAGGATCCCTAAGATCGGTAGAAGGAACAGATGAAGAGCCTTCAATTGAACCCAGAGCATAGGTCCCACCCATCATTTCAGCAAGCCTCCTCTTCTTTCCTACTTCTTCCTCTATCTCTCTTTGCCTAGCTTTAGTCTCTTCAAACTTCTTAAAATATTCTTGCATATCAGCTCTAATTTGTCCAATAACATCTAGTGGAGCTTCACATGCCTTCACTTGCCCTTTGATGGCATCCAAGTGTTGTTTAAGCCTGTAAATTCCACCACCCTTAATCAACTTCTTGCAATACTTGCAATACATAACCCCATCAACAACATCTGCATGGGCTCATGGCGTATCTTTTGCTTTTGGGGCCATTTCGGATAGGCTGAAAGTTGAAACAACAACGAGCAAAATTATAAAATTATAAAAATATAAGGGATCTTGATTCTTCATCTCTTTTACTGTTTAAAATTATAAAATTTTTGCAAAAGAGATCTCTGTTTAATAATTAATACAAAATTACATAAATAGAAATTTTAATTTTTTTATAAAATATGTCATAAGCTTAAATAAATTTGTTACTTACCTCTGAAATTTGAATCTCTGATATTGATTATTGAACAATGAAGACTGCCCACTTCTTGAATATTGTCCTCCAAGGCTCCAGAGTCCACCCAACTCAGCACTTTCCAGTTCCACAGTCCACTGCCATAGGCCCACAATGCCACTGTCAAGTTTTAACTCCTCTCAGCTCTATCCCGATTCACTCACCGCTGTTAGCAAGTGCAACTCCACACTGCACAGGTGACAATCCACTCCAAAGCTCAAGCCTCAAACTGCGTCCAAGTCTCAAGACTCCAAAGTTCAAACTTCAAACAAACAAAAAAATGAATGGGACTACCGTTAGTTGTTTATTTGTAGTTGTGTTGGGTAGTTAGGTTAGGGAATGGGATAGGTTAGGTTAGGTAACCGTAGATAGGTTAGTAAAAAAATAAAAAACAAAGTTAAACTTTTTTTTAAAATAAAAAAAATAAAAAATAAAAACTTGGAAATTATAAACCGGACCGGTTAGCATCGAACTCGACCGGTTAGACTGGTTAGTTACCGAACCGGACCGGTTTGGTTACCAACCGGCCGGTTCGGTAACTAACCGATCCCCGATCCGGTTTACCTGTCAGTTTGGTACCGAACCGGTGAACCGGTCGGTTCCGAAACCGGTCTATCCGATTTTTAAAACTTTGTGCATAATCAAATTCCGCATCCAACGAGCTCTCCCGATCGAAATTTGAGTAAAAACACAGGGAGATATGTCGAAAATACGAACAAAAAAAATAGTTTTTTTATGACAAATATGTCAATTCAACCATTATGGTTGACTCATTTTATTGAAATTCTATTGGTTCTTGAATTCCAACTCACAAGAACTTATTCTTGGCACTTTTTCTTATAAGGCCCATTTTAGACCCCAAATTTCCTCTAATGAAGATGGAAACCCTTATGCAATTAGTGAGATCTAAGCTAAATGATCCTATCAATTAGATCTATTGATGATTTACTTTGAAAATGAATAGATTTAAACAATAAGACCATAAAAGTAACCAATTGAGAAATTTTAATTTTTGAAGGAGGAAGAGCAGAGAAAGTGCTTGTTGTTTGAAAGATTAACCAAGGAAACTTGTTAGTGGAGTGCAGAGGGACAATGTCTTCACAATTTCGTTGGAAATGCATTGCAGTCAAGCTAGATCCACAACCCTTCCAATCCTGGAAACCTGAAAGCTAAGTCACAATCTTGCACACAACCTTACGAGATATGCATATAGAGATGCAAAGAGACAAAATAACATGAAAAATAGCCTTATTTAACATGTAAATCTTAAATTGAAGGAGGAGGAGGAGAGAAAGTGCTTGTTGTTTGAAAGATTAACCAAGGAAAGTTGTTAGTGGAGTGCAAAGGGACAATGTCTTCACAATTTCGTTGGAAATGCAATGTAGTCAAGCTAGATCCACAGCTCTTCCAATCCTGGAAACCTGAAAGTTAAATCACAATCTTGCACACAACCTTATGAGATCTGGATATACAAATGCAAAGAGACAAAATAACATGAAAAATAGCCTTATTGAACATGTAAATCTTAAATCTCTAAGCATACATAACAAATAGAAAGTAAGTAATCTTACTTACAATGATCTATTCCTAAGATTTGGAAGAATCGTTCAAGGCCAGACAAAAATGAGAACAGGAATTGAAACAAAGCAGATCACCTCAATAGCAGCATGACAATGGTACCCCACAATGGTACTCCACACAATTTAGCCTCCAAAGCTTCTTTATTCCAACAATGAATGAATGATAACAATATTACAATAATAGCAAGCTCTTGTTGGAAAGTTAACACTGAAGGTCCTCTTTATAGTTTTGGTGTGGCGTGATAAAAAGGACATAAGAATTTGTCCCTTATGTATTTATGTATAAAGTTGAGCTATATATAAATAAATGATGTTTTGTACTTTATTGTATGGGTTTTATTTAAAAAGTTACTTAATAATTAAAGTGAGTTAATAATTAAATGAGGGTGCATTAAATGATGGCCCTAGATTTTGTAAATGCATCTCAACCATAGATTAGGTGGTTAGATAAGTAGTTACAATTCTTAAGGTATAAAACTAGGTTTAAAAGGCAAACTAAAGACACCATCAATGAGGAGAGAGAGAGAAGAAGAGTGAGAAGAAAGAAGAAATGCCTTAGAAGATTGGCACATTTCCCAAGACAAGCAACAACACAAATAACGAGGCAAAAGTACAACAACATTAATTGTAGCATGTCAGCTCCATGCAGCAGGCACGTGTGGGCACAAATCTCGAGGAGGCAGACCGTATAGCAATCTGACAAGGCCAAACAGCATTTATTATTATTGTGGCACGATTCTTGAAGAACCATTTAATTGCAAAAAGTACAGTCTATACAGTCACGTGGCAGAAAAGTACAGCCATACAGCACACGTGTGAGGCTCTACAGCAAACCGTACAACAGGTTGTTTGCACGGAAATCGAGGTATTTTGTTGTTGGGTTCATTTTGGGTATTTTGCATGAGGGTTGGAAGAAATAATTTGTGTTGTTGGAAAAAATTCTAAGATTCTCCTTTAATGATAATTTTCTCTTTTTAGGTTTTTCCCCAGGAGTTGGGGTTTTGCTCGGTCTTTGACCAAAATTTATGTATATTCCTGTGTGAATGATTGCTTCTGTAATGGGAGGCTCTTGGTCATGGTGGTTTATTTTTCAAATTAAAGAAGTAATTTTAATCATAAACTCTAGTTAAATCAAGAGTTTGACTTAATGTGTAAATGAAAAATTCCATATTAATGTCATTGAATTTCTTCATGGTATCAAAGTGAGGTTGAAGTAGTATTTAAAGTTGTGAATCACAGAAGAGTTGTGTTGTCTTTCTAGTTTAGAGATTTGTTGTGAGTTGTTTTCCAGATGATGAGCATTAGGTATGAAGATAGGTTGGATGACATATCCAACTATCTACCTTGGAAAGTTAGAATAACTGCAATGCTCAAAGAATGAAAGATATGGAACTTTGCAAACACCAAATTGACTGAGCCTACCAACAAGTATGATTTAGAAGAACATGAAGCCCTAGAATCCAGAGCCCAGAGAGTGATCCTAGATGGGGTAAAGGATCATCTTATTCCACATTTGGCAGAGAAAAAGACTGCTAATGACATGTGGGATACCCTAAAGTAGTTGTTCGAAGCAAAGAACGAGAACCGAAAGATGGCGCTAAAGGACAAGTTGCACAATGTGAAGATGACCAAAGATGAAAGTGTAACCTCTTACCTAACTCAAGTGGCTCTAGTCAAAGATGAGTTAACAGTAGTAGGAGAAACTGTCAAGTGTATTGTTGGTAGAGAGAAACTTCTGGACTGGTCTAGGCTTTGGGATGATTTTACCCAAGAGGAGATTCGAGAGGGAGCTCTGGGTAGTCAAGTCAGCGAGGAGGTGGAGCATAATGTAGCCCTTGCAGCAAAGACAAACAAGAAGAAAGACATCAGTCAGATCAGGTGCTGCCATTGTGGGCAGATGGGACACTATTCCTCGAAATGTCTTGAGAAAAAGAATGTGAAAGAGAAGACTGAAAGAGATATGGCAGCATCTGCAGCAGTAGAAGATTATGCCATGAAATTTGAGCAAAAGTTTTCTCTTGTCTCAATTGATTCCAATGTAGGAAGTTCATCCTTTGAGAATGTATGGGTTGTTGACAATGGTGCAACCAGACATATGACTGGAGTCTATGATTTCTTTCAGATGATCACAACATTGGGGCCAAGACATTTCATCCAGACAGATATTGATAGTCCTCAAATAGCTATACGAGGAGTTGGAACAATCATGTTCCAACTAGACCTCGGTGAGATCCTGAAAATACACAGGGTGTTGTTTGTTCCTGGGATGAGAGTCAGCACACTCTCAGTATCATGCTTTGAGGATGAAGGCTTTGGAATGATGGTTAGGTCTGGGCATGTCTTCCTGTATCGGAGAGATGAGCCAGTTGGGACACCTATTTTATTGGTAGATCGCAGGGACATACTCTATGTCCTGAGAGGGCATATAGTACAACCACGAGCAGGAGCAGGAGGGTGGCTATCAGAGTCAGAGAATGAGGATGGTGTTGCATCTGATAGATATGGTTCTGAAGAGGAGAGTGACTCTCTCCAGAGCACTGGCAGGAGGCTCAACCAATCCAGTGATGGTACATACGAGTAGTTGGATGAGGCTCAAGTCGAGTCTCAGGCTTCAGAGTTCCAGTTCGAGGTAGAACATCTATTTCCGAGATTGATTCCAGAGCAGGAGGGAGTTGTTGCAGGAGTTAGAGATGGAGATAGTGTTGTGAACCTTCCTCGTTAAGAGGGAGTGTTGGAAAGATAACTCTGAAGGTCCTCTTTATAGTTTTGGGGTGGTGTGATAAAGAGGACATAAGAATTTGTCCCTTGTGTATTTATGTATAAAGTTCAGTCATATATAAATAAATGATGTTCCGTACTTTATTGTATGGGTCTCATTTAAAAAGTTATTTAATAATTAAAGTGAGTTAATTATTAAATGAGGGTGCATTAAATGATGGCCCTAGATTTTGTAAATGCATCTCAACCATAGATTAGGTGGTTAGATAAGTAGTTACAATTTTTAAAGTATAAAACTAGGGTTAAAGGACAAATTAAAGACACCATCAATGAGAGAGAGAGAGAGAAGAAGAGTGAGAAGAAAGAAGAAATGCCCTAGAAGATTGGCACATTTCCCAAGACAAGCAGCAGCAAAAATACTGAGGCGAAAGTACAGCAGTATTAATTGCAGCCTGTCAAATCCATACAGCAGGCACACATGGGAACAAATCCCGAGGAGGCAGATCGTACAACAGTCTAGCAGGGTCATACAACATTTATTGTTGTTGTGGCACGATTCTTGAGGCAACATTTAATTGCCGAAAGTGTAGTCCGTACAGTCACCTGGTAGAAAAGTACAGTTCTATACAACACACGTATGAGGTCGTACAACAAGTTGTTTGCACGGAAATCGGGGTATTTTGTTGTTGGGTTCATTTTGGGTATTTTTCCTGTGAGGGTTGAAAGAAATAATTTCTGTGTAGTTGGAAAAATTTATGATATTCTCCTTTAATGATAATTTTCTCTTTCTAGGGTTTTCCCCAAGAGTTGGGGTTTTGCCTGGTCTTTGACCAAAATTTATGTGTATTCATGTGTGAATGATTGCTTCTGTATTGGGAAGTTCTTGATCATGGTCATTTATATTTCAAATTAAAGAAGTAATTTTAATCATAAACCCTAGTTAAATCAAGTGTTTGACATAATGTGTAAATGAAAAATTCCACGTTAATGTCATTGAATTTCTTCAGCTCTTGCCAAGCAACTCAAACTAGTTTCAATGGGGAGAGAGTTGCTCAATTTATAGCCAAGCCAGAAGGAGGGAGCGCATCTACAAGTGAAGCTCACGTTGACTTAGCTTGAGTTCGTGAGATAGTTTAGGATCTTAATTGATTTAATCTTCAAGGAGAGAACGCCACCTCTCCAAGAGAGGTGTGCCCCTTACCAAACTCCCAACCACTCTCTCCTCATTCACCACGTCTCCAAGTCGCCAATACAAACACCCTCGCGCCACTTAGTGAGGATGGCGTCATCCACCAACTATATGATTCGTAACACTTAAAATTATATCCTAGGTTTGACGTTTTAACATTTGGATGAAGTCACTAACTCATGAGGAACCCATTTTCCATGTCACCCCACCTACTAAACAAGTCATTTTTTACTTTTCAAACTTGTCCTTTTATGTCAATTTGTTGAAACTTTAGCATTTAAATGGTATTTTGATGCACCCTTAGCAAAATAATGCTTTACGAGATGTTTTAGTCACCCGAAACATAGGAAAAGTGGGTCTCGAGGTGAAGACGACGCTCTGAGTGTGAAAACAACTCCGGATCATTAGAGGAAATTTCAACTCAAAATGGGCCTTTTAACTTTTATTCAAATTCCATGTCATCATGTGTTAGCCAATGAAATTGCTTTAAATTTGAAATACCGTATAGGTCTTAAACACTTTTTTAATATAAATTTGGGGATAGGTATCATAAAAAAAACTACTTTTTTTGTTTGTATTTTTGACATATCTCCTCGCGTTTTTACTCAAATTTCGATCAAGAGAGCTCGTTGGATGCGGAATTAAATTCCGCATCCAACGAGTACCCATTCGGCATACTTTTGACGAACCCTGCTACCCCAAAAACAAGAAATACCTGAAAAAACGGAATGATGAACGAGTACCCACTCGGCATACTTTTGACGGACCCCGCTACCCCAAAAACAAGAAATACCTGAAAAAACGGAATGATGACATGGAAAAGTATTTCTTGTTTTTGGGGTAGCGGGGTCCGTCAAAAGTATGCCGAGTGGGTACTCGTTGGATGCGGAATTTAATTCCGCATCCAACGATCTCTCCCGATCGAAATTTGAGTAAAAACACGGGGAGATATGTCAAAAATACAAACAAAAAAGTAGTTTTTTTCTTTTCTTCCTCCAAAATTAATAAATATTATTTTATTATTTTAATTATTATTTTATTAATTCATTTTAGGAGGCCCATTTTGAGTTGAAATTTCCTCTAATGCAAGTTTTTATGACATTTACAATTTTTTTTAATTAAACCATTAAAAACCTAAGGGGACCTAGCACATGTCCATATGTCTCAATTCAAATGCCTAGCATGTTTATAAACACTGACACATAGGCTCTAATAACCCCCTAAGGCCTAACCACCAAGACGACTACCCCAACTTTGGAGGTGTGAGTGAAAAATTCAGAAATTATTAGTCGTTTGTTCAACAACAAATAATTACCAAGGGAAAAAACACTCTGGGCTAGTCGCCTTGATGTCAAGTCTAGGAAGCCGAGTCTTTTTCAAAAATGATCATGCTAGCACATTTTTTACAATTTCCCCAAGGGAGTATAAACACGTGTTACAAAAAAAAAAAAATCCTAGAAAAAGCATAGCAGACTTTTGAACTCTAAAGAATGAACAAGTGCTTGTTCAACTTTGTCGACTCACTTGACAAAACCAACTAAGCATGACTTAGTGGGTAACACCTCCAAAGGCAGGTGCCCTAGAAAGCCTTCTAGGCTTCCAAAAAATGACAAAGACACAACATTTACAAGTCAGTCTCACACTGTTGCCCTGCGGGGGAAAATGAGTCTTACATTATACAATGAATGAATACTCATCCTCTGGCCATCAACTTTTTTAAAACATTTATTTCTTTTAACTTGCCCTCATTTTAGAGAAGGTGCCTTGAATAACCTTGCGAGCATCAAATAATGACTCGGTATGACCTCCATTGCCCGCCACCATCCATAGGTGCAATGGACTGACCACCTTGTTTCCCTTTAGGGGAAAACGACCTCACATCACACAAAGGATGAGTGCTCGTCTCTTGGCAACTGGATAACTATAATTTTATTTGTAACAGTGTCTAAAGACACTTTTGTTTTGTTGGTTGGGCATCCATTTAGAATAATCAATTAAGTTTCAATGCCTTGGTGTCTAAAGACACTTTTTAGTAAGACTACTTGTGTTCAAGACCTAGAGAAAGACCATCTATGTGATAAGAATCACGGAAACCAACACCGAGACACAATTTAAACATGGATACCTATTCCAACATGGAGGTGAAGGTGGGGGAAATCCTAGATGTCACTAGTCAAGTTACAAGTCAAGGTAAAAAATAAAGAAGAGAAAGCAACGGATGGATGGAGACAGTGAAATTGGTGCCAAGGCTAGCAAGTTGTGTCCCCTTATGGGAAATGACCAAATCCATACTACACGTAGGGCAAGACCAATGAGTATACAAAAGAATCTATTGGACATGTTGTCGCCTTTCACACACCTGGGGAGAACGTGGCAGGAATCTTCAAGCCACTCGGTGTGTCTTTGGGGGCAAGTCTTGAGTCAAGGCTATCACCTTGTTTTTGACTCCTCCCTTTAGGCAAACTCGTAGCAAAGCCAAGGGGGGTAGACCCTAAGAGTTGCTAAATTTGATTAGGCTTTGGTGGTAATGGTTTAGATGAATGAGTTTTTTAGGAGTTTTTAAACAAAAATAATAACACGAGCTTTCAAGATGAACATATGTAATATCCCAAATACTAATATTCTCAAATGTTCTATTATAGTGCTGACTCACAACCCCAATCTTATAAAAGAATATGAAATAACTATGCATGCAAACTTGCCATGCAAAAATGCCCTAAAATGTAGTTGAATTAGGGTTAGGGTTTGTAGAGAGAAATAAGCAATTACCACTGATATTTTGGCTTATAATGACTCCAGAGATAGCTGCATGCATAAAGATCCAGATAGGTGGCCTAGAAGTGCTCTTTTCCTCCGGTGTTACCGCCTCGCAATACCGTAAACACCCTCTAGACTAAAGGTGACGCTTTTGTAGGAGGAGAGGTCAGATCGAGCTGAAACTTTGTGAGCTTGTCCGCCTGATGATGCCGAAGAGATAGACTGGCACATGCAGAGATTTGGCAGCCTCTAAGTGCCCTAGCGAATTGATCTGTGGTTCTGCTGCTCTTTCCCCCCAAGCTCTTTGTTTGCTGATAGCTGCTCCAGATGAGCAAACCGATGGCTGATAATCACCGTATTTCATAGGATAGGCCTACTGAGAAAGAGGAAGCTGACATGCAGAGGAAAGATTGGGTTTTGTGGTCCCAGCGAATCCTTCTGTGATTTCCCTGCTACTTTCGGCTGCAAACGTGGATCTGCCAATAAACCTTCAAAATGTGTTGGACCTCCGAATACTGAAATATATGATGAATGCTATGGATAAACCTGAATGATCTATCCCAATAGGAGACTAGGGCAGATATCTCACTATCGAACCCTCGTTAGTTGAAGATACCATCTTCAACCCCAACTGTCGCGGTTGCACGATATGTTGCTGCTCAAAACTCCAAAATCAATCAACAATAATAATAAATAATCTCTTTGGTCCAATAACCCTTCTTAAATAGAATAGCATGTACTTTTAGGGTTTGCATGTCACTTTTAGGGTTTACGCTTCACTTTTGCATGCATGCAATTCTAATTTCATGTTGGCTTTAACACTAAAGAAATAAGGCTTATATGCTCCGCATGCTTTACGATATGAACTCTGATGGCCTTCTTACTACACTGATGACTTAATAATACTGAATTGATGTACCCTTCTGCTCCTAGTACTATTAGTCCTCGGTTATTCCCTTTTTATCAAAACGGAACATTACAACATATTACAATAGCATAAACAGCACAAGAGCTTATATAGGATTCACTCAACACATAAATCATCTGAGCAAGATTTATGCAGATAAAAACATAAAGACGAGGTGTAGAATTAAAATGGTGTCATAAAATTGTATGTGCTGAAATGTTGAAATAGATGGTTTGCAATTGTCTCTTGGTAAGTTTTAAATTATTGTGGAAGATGAGTGAATTAGATTAGGGGGAGGGGAACTCCAAATATACCTAGAGGTACGAGGAGTATGTCCAAAACACTTATCCAACGCGGTTTCCAACAAAGAATATATGGGATGGATCAGAGTCTCTGAGATGTGTCCAACACTACACCAACAAGGGTGTAGCCTGACGGTATCCCGACGTCACTATCAAGTTGTTCTTGCTTCCTTTGTGAACTTTCCTGACAACGAATCAAATCGGGGCAATAGGTTTTCGCCTTGGGAGGTTAATTTAAATGTGAGACTAATTAAACTAGTCACCCACGTTGCTTTTGATGCAATCAATTGATCGGTCAAACCACAGCGGTACAAAGCATACACAACGGAGCCTTAGTAAAGTTTTAAGGATTTTATGTGCAATGTGTTTGCTTGTTTATTAAATCCCCAAAAATCTCTTTCAGGCTAAAATCCCTAATCGGGAGAGCAAGGGGTGTAAATTATACAAAAAAAGTAAAGAACAACACAAAAGCAAAAGTTTTCTAATTAGTCCTACCACGCATCTATTTCCCCTTTCGGGTAACTCGAGAAGTCATGGGATTAGTATTTGTATTACTTCGAAGAATGAATGATATGACAAAATGTGAGACTTATCAAAGTATACTAATCTGCATAAAGAAACTAAACTAAAATAAAAAATCACGAAAATTGACACCGACGCAAATCCCCCTTGGGGGGATGGGGAGTGGGCTTGAATAGCCTACTCGGAAACTTTATTAAGTGGTTTACAAAATTCTCGAAAAGGAATGCTCTTTGGTCCTTGTTATCTGGGATCCAAAGGCTTACAACAAGTCAAAATTTGACAAATATTGGAAAGGGGAGCTCTGGGATGCCTTGAATGGCTTCAATCTCCTAAAATTGGGCAACACCTCCTTCTCTTTTTCGACGGACCTGCTAAAAACCAGCGAGTTATTAATCCCAGAACAGGGTCAAAACACTTTTAGAGTGTCTTTGAACATCCTAAAAAAAATTCTTAAAAAATCCAAGTTAAAAATTGATAAAAATGCAAGAAACTAACCGAAGAAAGCAAGCTTTCCTTGGGATCTTGGCTTTCCTTTTGGGCAGCTAATACGATGTACACCTAGATGCCAAATTTAATTTTGATATTCAAAGGAAACTACTTTTGAGAGCAAGCTTTAGATCTACTAATAACTACTTGCACCAAAGAGACTTCCTATGCCTAGATCTATTCTTGAGATGTGATCAAACTTGTGAACTTTTAGATCTAAGCAAAAATACTCTTATGAACTAGATCTAAACAATATATTAGCCTTTTAAAATGATAGATCTAATCAATAATAGAGTAACCAAGTAACGGAAAGATTGATTTTAAAATTTGAAGTTGAAGAAGGTGAAAGAAAGCCCCCTCTTTGAATTAGGCAATTGAAGCTGCTTGCAAATTTGCAAATGGACTAAGTTTCTCTCAATAAGATGGAGAGTAAGGCAAGCAATCAAGATCCCTTACAAATCCATCGAGATCCTTGTAGGAACCTTCACACTTGCACAGACTTGTCAAGATATTAGTGAAATTCTAAACCGAAAATAAAGAGAGCATACTCATAAGCAAATCGGCATACAAATCTTAAATCTTAGATCTATATATTTCAATTGAATAATGAAACAACACCATTCAATCCTATGATTAATCCTAATCCTTCATTAGGCTAAGCTTGACAAGAAAGACAATATGCAAAATATTACTCTACGGTTACCTCAGTAAGCACATGAAACCATGAACATCCAGCTAACAAAGACACAAGATGGACCTCCGAAGTCATCTTTCATTAATCAAAAAAATATTACAAAGCAAATACATAGGAGCAGAAGTTTCACCATCATCTTGAAAGAAGGAGAATTGCCTCGCTTAAATAACCAAGAGAGACCCAGGAGGATGCTACCTACACTGGCAGAGGGAGTCAAGTTGAACTAAGTTGATCTAAGGTAAAGTGTAGTGGGACTGGAGAGGTAGATGACACCTCTCTCACCTAACTCACCCATCCATCCATTGGTTGCCACTTCACACCCAACCACTCGCTTGTTTGATGTTACATCGTATCCTAGTGTAATTAGCTAGCCCGTATCCAGGTTATGGAGAAAGATGTTCCATCTTCAGAATATGATTGAATAAATTATTAATATATAAATGGATGATTGATTACAACAAATATGGGCGCCTTAAATATGGCTTGGCCATCAAATATTGAAGAGACACTTCTCTTAATAAACTATATTTAATATTATTAATTACTATTACTAATGGTTACATATATATTTACTATTTAATTGTTGTAACACATGATGAGGTTGGCGTCAATTCTTCCTCACGTGCAAGACAATCCACAATATGGTGTCACCCTCAAACACATGCGATTTGTTCTTCACCCTTTGATACATTACATTATAACTTAGACCAAGGTTTCAAACTTTGTATGGATAAGGGGTCCACCCTTTATTACACTCGCACCCTTCACATTGGGTTGCGTGAATGTAGTTGACGTTATCTCCTTTCAATATTCGCCACTTTAGAATGAACCAAAGTTTAAGTGCCTTCATGCTTTGAAGAGGGTCGCATGAGATAAGGACCCACATGCCATGTCATTTCCACACTTAAATATTTGATTTTTTACTTTTTAAATTTTTTACTTTAGTGCCAAATTGTTGCACTTTTAGCATTAAAATGTCAATTTGATGCTCTGTTAGCTGAATAATGCTCCATGGGATGTTTTAGCCGCCCAAAACATATGAAAAGTGGCTTTTGGAGTAAAAAGGATGCTCTGATTGTGAAAACGAGCATCCCCATGCCAAAAACGAACTCTGGATACATCATTTATTACATTTTGAAGTTTTTCAATTAAACCATTAAAAAATGGCCTAATTTTGCAGGAAAAAATTATTTCCTCGAAAAGCACAAAAACCTAGGGGGACCTAGCACATGTCCATAAAACTCAAAATTAATACCTAGCATGCTCATATACATTGACACGTGAGTTGTAATAACCTCCTAAGGCCTAACCACCAAGACGACCATTCCAGTTTTGGAGGAGCAGTGAAAAACTCGAAAATTATACATTGCTTATTTAGCATTGCATAATTGACAAGGGAAAAAACACCTTGGAATGATCAGATTGATGTTTAAATCTTAGAAATCCCAACTCTTTACAAATTCATCATGCTAGCACACTTTATTAAACCTCCCCCAAGGGGGTATGAACATGCGGTACAAAAATAAAAAAGGGGCCTAAAAGGCCTGATGAACCTTTGAACTCTAATCATAAACAAATAACCTTGTTCAAACTTTGTCAGCTCACTTGAAGTCCAACTAAGTATGACTTAGGTGGTAACAAGACATAGCAACTAGATCACTTATTCTTAGATTCCAAAAAAAACCAACAAACTCACCAACATAAAACCACTATCAACCAATTCTCACTACTATAATAGGAAACAAAGCAAACTCAAAGTCCATATGTACCAATCCATATATCACCTGGGTCATATATCTGCATACAATCTAAACAATCTTAAGGGCATTGAAACACCATTGCTACTGTACATCATGGGCACTGTCATAAACTCTGCTCTGGGTCATGAAAATGGCTAACTCTGTCACCGAATTTGGGGTCATGAGGCTCAGTCATGGCATAGAACTAAGCAAACTACATGCTCTGGATCTACTGAATGAAAGTGATCATCAACTGGAAGCTCATCATTTGTTGATCTCAAAGTAAAGGACTGGCTTGAAGAAATGCTCAGGACTTCTCAGGAACAATGGTAGCCGAGCTACTATGTTTGTGACAACAGTTCCTCAAATCTTAACCCCATAAATTGTTGCACTAGGACTACTGCAAATTAAAGTACAAAACAACAATACAAGAAGTACAACAATTCACTTTTAAACAACCCTAAACTTCCCCGCAATTAAGGAGAAAAGACACTAAGCAATCAGATAAGTTTTCAACCCTTCTGGGGCAACTTCTCAATCAATATTCAGATCTAAAAATGTACTTATACAGCATAAATAACAACAATATTACAACAACAAAATCAACCCCTTTATCTTCTTTAGATATCAAATCACTCAACAATTTTTGAATCAACAAGATAATAAGTAGATTTATATGGAAAAAAATGAACACAAGTAGCTCAAAATCAAATTAGAAATTAACACAAGATATGTAAGGCGGGAAACTTCCTATATAAGGTCAATGATGAAGCCCATTCCATAGCCTCCTCTCAAGGCTATAAAATCCATCCATACAAAACTCCATAACTATGGCAAATCATCAAACCCTAACTCAACCAAAAAGAAAAAGTGCAAGAATAGCCCCAAAATTGTCTCCAAGCCAACACATCCACCAATTATATTCTTCTTCACAAGTGCACCTGGTCCCCAATCTCTAAGGGTAAGACCCTAAACCTAGAACTCTAAGATACTCCAAGAAACCCTAGCATCCAAGACATGGATAGAGAGAGAAAAACAAGTACAAGTGAAGACATAGAGAGAGTGAGAGAGGACAAGTGTACTACTCTTTTAGGTCAAATCTCTACACATGTGAGAAAGAATGAACACACAATTCATGTTAATGAAAGACTCTCTCCAATCTATGGATCCATCTCCCTTGTACATCCCTCTCCCGGGGCAATCATTCGCTCTTTCATTCTAGGGTTTTCTTCAGGGTTTAACATAGATTCTCACTTCACTTTACTTTCGGCTTCATGCCTTTTATAGGAGTCACTTTTGGTGCTCCCGCTTTGTAACAACATCATTTTATTCAACATACATGTTGTCGCCTAATTCGCACCTCAGGTCACGTGGCAGAAATCTTCAATCCACTGAGTGCAACCTTGGGGGTAAGTAAGAGTAAGGTGTTGTCACTTGATCTTGACTCCTCCCTCTAGGCTTTCTTGCAGCGAAGCCAAGGGGGGTGGTCCCTATGAAAATAATCTAAAGTTGTTAATCTATGGTAACGAAAGTTACTTCAGGAAATGAAAAAGATTACTGAGAACAAGAGCTTTGCAAATAATTTAGATCAACAACATGTAATTTTAAAGAAACATTCCATTCAACACATGAATTAACTTAGATAGCAGAAAAAGGAAATGCGTGATTAAAGAAAAATAGACCAATGCCAATGGAGTCGGATAGTGTTGTTGTGACGTGAAAGTATTGTAATTGTCTCATTGATCGGTTTTGAATTTATTAATGAGTTGATTAAGGAGTGGGTAAATTGTTGGTCGGTTTTATTAAAATGGTAGGGATCTAGATTATTAGAAGGGAGATGGAATCCCAAATATACCCAAGGGGTACGAGGAATGTGTCTGGAATTGCTTAGAGGTGGTTCACACAGCGAAATGTGGGTTAAGCTGGAGTCCCAGGGGTGTGTCCAACACTACACCAAACGAGGGTGTAGCCTGACTGGGCCCCATGGTCACTTTTTAAAGGTTCCCGCTTCACTTGAAGACTTTGCCCACAACTTAAAATATTCGTAAAATATCGGATTTTCATTTGGAGATAAATTAATAAGATGAGACTAATTACTAGTCACTCAAATTCTTTTCTGATACAACCAACTTATCTAACGAAGCTACAACGGAAGTAGAGCATACGAGGATAGGAGCCTTGTTAATTTTAAGAAATTTAGAACATGATTTCTTGTTTATTAAGACCCCAAGAGTCTCTTTCAGTGTTGGATACCTTACTCGGGAAAGCAAGGAGGTTAATTTTTCAAAAAAGTAAATAAATGAACTATTTTTTAATTAATCTACTACGAATCTCTTTTCCCTTTTGGGTAACTCGGGATTACGTGGGCTTAGTATTTCTTTTCCTTGAAACAATAAAGTAAAACAGAAATCAACTAAACAAGAAAGTAAAAACTAAACTAAACCAAAAAGAAAACCATGAAAATCGTGCCGACACAAATCCCCCCAAGGGCGGTGGGGAATGGGCTCTTGGGAGCCTACTCAAAACTTTTATCGAAATTATTACAACTAGAGAAATGCAGTTTGGTCCTTATAACATGGATCGAAAGGATTACAAATTGATAGAAAAATGATTTTTTGGTGAAAGGAGAACTCCGTTGAGCTCTTAATGGTCCATTTTCTCACAAAACAGCGAAAGTTTCCTTCTCTAATTTGCTAAACCTGCAAAACTCAGTGCGCTATCAAATGCAAAAGATGCTCAAAGACACTTCAAGATTTAAGAGTGTCTCTGAACAATCTCCGAAAAAGTTTTTAAAAAACTACGTTAAATTGTGAATAAAAATTACAAAATTTTAATTAAGGCAAGCTAGAAAGTTTGCCTTCTTAGGATCTTTGCTTGCCTCTTTAAGAGATGGCAAGAAAGCTAAAAAACACTAAATGCTAGATGAAGAAATTGAAAGCACAAATCCTACTTTAAGCTTTGATTTAACAAATTTGACTTTTTAAGCTTTGCAAAAAGAGGATATAAAAGCTCGATCTGAACTCTTAGATGAACTTTTTTTATAGGAACTGGATCTAGATACTTAGATCTACTTATAATTTTTACTTTGAAAGAAAGATCTAAAGGAAAGCAACCAAGACAAAAGAAGAAACTTCTTTGGGATCAGCAATAAGAAGCAATGGTTAGCAAGAAAAGATAAGGGTAATGGAGTCATCCTCTTGGTGAAACCGAAGGGATGAAGTTTTTTTCAACAATGCATGAGGAAGGTGAGAGCAAACACTCACAAAGATCCTCCTGACTTGGTCACCTGAAACACTTCACAAATGCTTGTAAGAACGCACCAATGTTAACTAATTAAGAAATTTAGAAAATGCATACATTCAAGCAAGAATTGATAACATTTCATGGATCTCTTGTACGACTAACAATAAGAAATAAATTACTCAAATCTTACTTCCTATTCTACTAGAATAAAAATTCCCTTCAAAGACTAGTGCCATTCCAAACTACAAACAAGCATTGCAAAACATACAGTTACCTCAGTGATTTATGAAGAAAACAACAACCAAACATCCAATGGTCACACCAACAGAAGCCTCCAAATCCTTTCTTCTATTATTCTAAAAACTAATACATAAGAGTGCAAATAAAGGTTCCACCTTCTGATGCATTACAAAGGCAAGGTGCCTTCATTACATAGAAAAACCAAGCAAAAGGGGGCGCATGGGCCACTGAAGCTGACTGGGGCGAATTTGAGTTTGAGAGGGAGTTAGTCCCTTGATTCGGGCAAGTTAGAGGGCGTTACGCTCAAGAAAAATGTGCCACCTCTCAAGACGTAGGCACAACCCCTCTTTGGGATCTCCAAAAAATGTCGGATGGGTGCCACATGAGCAATTGTGCCCCCTTCTAAGGAGAAAAGCGTCCCCTTAATCTGGTAAACTCATATTGATTAGATTTGATGTCGAATGCCGAATAGAATCCTCAGTTAACTCTTATTTGATGGTTAGTTAACTTCCCTAAACTCCGAACACGTCCCAGACATGTTTCCACCGATTTAGGAAATTGTCTTTTTCCTTTATTTCCCATTTTTTTTGTTTTTTTTGTCATTTTCGAGTAATATTCAATTTTGGAGATAAATACTTACTTGAAAACTTAGGAAAGTGCGTCTAGAAGTAAAGTGGGTATTCTGAGTTAGAAAATGAGCACCCCCATGGCAAATTCGGACTCTAGACCACACTTTTATTACATTAATATTTTCCCAATTAAACTATTAAAAATTAGCCTAAGTTAACGGGAAAAAATATTTTTCTCAAAACTTAAAAAAATCCTAGGGGACCTAGCACATGTCCATATGTCTCAATAATATTGTCTAGTGTTAGTTTTTACAAGATTATAGCATTATAACTTAATTGCAAATATAGCATCTCTAAAAAAAAGACAAAGCACAGAAACAAAGAACACAGCAATTTATCCTGGGAAACCCAATCGAGAAAAAACCAGCAAACCTTCGTATAGAGATAATAGCAACTGAGAGCAGAGAGAATATCTCTCTATGATACAACCCCAAAAAACACTCTCCTTGACCGCAGTAGCGCACCTTTCTGCTGGAGCAACTTGATGTGAGTGGATGAAATAATGAGGGGCACCTCCTATTTATACTGATTTTCCAAGTGAAAACTTATTGGGGCCAACTTGACAATTTGACTGGGGTCAACATACCTTGGGGAAATACAAAAATAATTTTATATTATTCTTTTCTTGTGGATTCTTTCCCCAGGGTTTACATTGATTATTTCTAGGGTTTACATGAGTAAATACATTAGTATAATCTCCCATAGGAGGTACAAGGAAATACAATACAAGCACAATAAGAATAACTTCTAAAGTTGCACAAATTCCAACACTCCTCTCAACAAGGAAGGTATTCTTCAAATATGGTCATCATCAGCATTACAAACATTTGGGTCTCTTCTGTACATTTCATCTGTCTCGATCATCTCTAAACATACTAAAGGTTGTCATCAAGAATCCGATCCACACAGTCCGTCGGTAGATCTATCATCTTTGCAACTCTATACAGTTCGTTGGAGGGTACAATCATCAGCATCTCATCTATTGTGAGCCTGTCTCTACCTAAGAACCTGGACATGCTTCCCACGACCATCTACTATCAATTCATCTCAAGTGATGGTGGGATTTCTCCTACACCAAGTTAAGAACCAGGGCTGGTAGGAATTCTCCAAAACACCAGGTTAAGAATGAGGATCAATACAAGTCACTAGTGTACACAACCATCTACTACCTGTTCATCTAAGAGCTAGTGGGAATACTCCAAAGAAGACCAAATTGAGAATATGAACGTATAGTTGTCACCAGTGCATACGACCGTCTATGTCCTACCCGTCTCAAGATGACAATGGGAGTTATCCCATACCTGGCTGAGAACCAGGGCCAACAGAGGCCACCTGTGTACACGATCATTTACTACCAGTTAATCTCAAGAGTTGGTGGGAATACTCCAAAGAACACCAGATTGAGAATCCAAACATGTAGTGGCCATCAGTGTACACAGCCATCTGCTACCTTCCCGTCTCACAATGTCGATGGGACTTCTCCCATACCTGGATGAGATTCATAACAAGTAGAGGCACTAGTGTGAGAGCATCATAGATATCAGTCTCGACATTCCCTCACCACGAGGGATGCATTTTCTTCTACTCCAAGTCTTATGTGAAAGTATTCAAACTTCGTCCTGAGAAGAGGCTTGGTAAGAATATCTGCGGTCTGGTCATCTACCGAAACATACTGTAACTCGACCGCACCTTTCTGCACCATACACAAATGTAGTGATATCGAATCTCTATATGTTGTCTTATTGTGAAATACAGGATTCACTGACATCTGTATACAACTTTGATTACCACAATGAATCATAGTTGGTCTTGGAATCTGACCAAATAATCCTGGAAGGAGTTTTCAAAGCCATGCTGCTTCTCGAGCTGTTGGACTGGCAGCCATATACTCAGCCTCTGCGGTGTAAGTGCTACCGAGGTTTACATCCTACTACTCCAGGGAATCACTGCAGAGCCCAAACTAAGCCACATTCAGAAGTGCTCTTCCTATCTGCAACACACCCAGCCCAATTTGAGTTAGAAAATCCTTGCAATATCATATCACATCTTGAAGCATATCTTAGACCATATCCCACAGTGCCACGTAAGTATCTTAGAACATGTTTTGCCGAAACCCAGTGAGTCTTCCTTGGATAACTCATAAACTGGCTAAGCCTATTCACAACAAAACATATATTTGGTCTGGTGATTGTCAGACACATCAGAGAGCCAATCAACCAGCAATACATGGTGGGATCAATCATATTAGAATTTGAAGTAGAGTCCTTTAGTTTCTTGAAATTTGAATCCATCGAGGTAGCCATGGACTTGCAATCCAATATCCCGAATCTCCTCAAAATATCCATGGTGTATTTTCCTTGACTTAGGAAAGTTTCTTTTTGCCTCTGCCATACATCTAATCCAAAGAAGTAATGCATCAATATGAGGTCCTTCATTTCAAACTCAAAGGCAAGCTTCTTCTTACACCATCCAATTAGTTTCTCATTTCCTGTGAGAAACAAGTCAGCCACATACAAGACCAAAATCAATGGCTCATTATCCATAATCTTGTAGTGAAGAATAGGTTCTGCATCACTCTTGGTGAATCCCAAGTTTACTAGGTATCTTTCTATTCGTCCATACCAAGCACGAGGTGCTTGCTTGAGTCCATATAATGCCTTTTTCAATTTACATACGTGAGAATCTTTCTCATGGACAATAAACCCTTCTGGTTGTGCAATGTAAACTTCTTCCTCAATAATACCATTGAGGAAGGTAGTCTTTACATCCATCTGATGCAGCGTCCATCCCATTGTTGAAGCAATAGCAATGATGGTTATGATGGAAGTATATCAAACCACAGGAGCAAATATTTTATCATAGTCAATTCCCTCTTTCGGAGATAATCCTCTTGCAACAAATTTGGCCTTTTGTTTTTCAACGCTACCATTTGCTCTATGTTTAAACTTGAAAAGCCATTTGGAGGTCACTACTGACTTCCCCTTGGGTCTCGGTATAACCTCCCATACGTCATTCTTCATGATGTACTGGAATTGCTTTGTCATGGCATCCTTCCAAACTTGGTGTCTAGATGCTTCTTCGTAGGTGGTAGGCTCTAAGTCAATGATGTGACTCATCAATGCTACATAACTCGAGAACCTCTGAGGTCCTTTGCTTTCTTGATGGATTTTGTTTGTTGTGCCAATCTAGGTCTTTTCCGGCTTACTGCCATATCTGTGGGTGCATCAACTAGATCAATGGGATCGATCGGTTCATTCTTTTCTTCAGACTCCCTCTTAACTTCTGGAGGGGGAGGTGATCTCATCTCTTCATCATCATTGATCTCCGTATCTGATCCTCTTCCTTTTCATATAGCCATCTTTTCTTCAAAGGTTACATGCCTACTGACTTCGATCTGCCTTGAACCTGGGATGTATATTCTGTAAGCCTTTGAAAACTCATTGTATCCCACGAATGTTCTCTTTTTTCCTAAACATTCTAATTTCGTCCTTTTATCCTTGGGCACATGAACGTAGACTGGGAAGCCAAAGATACGAAGGTGGCCCACTTCTGGCTTCACTCCTATGAAGGATTCTTCCGAAGTCATGTTCTTCAAGATTTTATGAGGGCAACTGTTTTGTACATAAACAGTTGTTCAGGATGTTTCTGCCCATAAGAACATCGATAGACTCTGGTCATGTATCATGGCTTTTGCTGCCTCCACAATTGTTCGATTCTTTCTTTCTGCAACCCCATTTTGTTGAGGGTTGTAGAGAACTGTGAGCTCCCTCTTAATTCTTGCTTCCTTACAGAAATCATTGAATTTTGTAGAGGTATATTCTCCACCATTGTCTGTTCTCAGGATCTTAATTCTTCTTCCTGACAGATTCTCGACTTGTGCTTTGAATTCCTTCAATTTGCTAAGTACTTCATCGGATTGCTTGGTCTTGAGGAAGTATATCCACGTCTTTCTTGAGTGGTCATCAATAAATGTTATATAGTAGTTGTAACCACCCAATGAAGCAACTGTCATGGGTCCGCACAAGCCAAAGTGGATTAGATCCAATATTCCCTTGGATCTGCTTTCAATTTCGGAAAGGAACCCTTGGTATTCTTACCAAGTGCACATCCTCTACATACACAATCATGGTCTACATGAAGCATTGGTAGACTTGTCACCATGTTTCTTAATGCAGGGAGAGCTTGATAGTTTAGATGAGCTAGTCTTTTGTGCCATAGCTCATTAATGTTAGTGGAATCATGGACTAAAGCTTGAGCTAGTAGAGTGCTTAGGCGATACAAGCTTTCCTCCCTTACACCAATCACTTTTACTGTGTTCATGCTAGAATTCTTGTGCCATGCAAGCACATTTCCATCTGCAAATGTAACTCTATATCCCTTGTCTTCTAATGCGGAGATGGAGACAAGGTTTCTTTTCATACCAAGTACATACAACACATCATTTAGATGTAGTAAGTCATTGGATTCCAACTGAAGAGATGTAGATCCAAACCCTTTCACAGTGTAGTTGGCATCATCTCCAAGCACAACACTGGGATGGGATTCTTTCTCAACAACTTCTGAAAGGTTCTCTTTATAATCAGTGATATGCTTAGAAGTACCACTATCTATAAGCCATGTATCACTAGTGGTGGGACCCGTACCTGGTAATGCTGATCAAAAGAAAAATTATGTTTGATCTTCATTTCTTTGTTTCTTGTGATGACGACCATCTTCCATATCAACTATTGAAGCTTCATGCTTCCTCTTGTTTGAACTAAAACATTGGCTTGCATAGTGACCATATTTCTTACACTTGTAGCATTGAATGTTTGATACATCCTTCTTTTTTCCCTTCGATCTGGAAAAGGACTTGGTCTCCAAGCTTGGCACTTATGTTTGTGAAACTTCCTTCCTTTTCCCTTGCCTTTCTTAGCATGAGTGATGAAGGCTTGATTCTCCTCGACTTGAGGACCATGGAGTCTTTGCCTTGATGCAATCTTGGTCTCTTCCTGAGTGCAGTCTGCCCATAACTTGTCAAATTTGGGCAACTTGGTTCAACCACTTATGGTTTGAATGAAGGACTCCCAAGATGGTGGGATACTTTTAGAGTGGTCATGACAAGCTCATTTTCTTCAATGAGAATCACATTGATACTACTGTGTTCAAATAACTTCTTCAAGGTCTTGAACATCTTCCTAGTTGTCTTCTTTTCTGAGATTTGAGGAGCGAAGTGATCTCTGACCGAGTCCACCAAAATCCTTCTTGCTTTCGCATCACACTTCCTCCACTGGGACTTGGCTTCTTCCGCTTTTGGTTTTGGAACTTTCTCATGGACAAACTTCAAGAGATCAGTTTCTTCTAGGATGAGAAGAACCCTAGGCTTCTAGGATATGAAGTTTGTAGACCCATCAAAATGATCTTCAACCTTCATTCCAATCATCTTGTCTACAGGTTTGAACCAGAGACCCTAGCAACAGTTAGGTCAAAATAAATTTTGGAATTTAGTGAAACTGACCTTACAGATAGATGCACCCTAGCAAGGCGAATTGAGGGAAGGTGAGGTCGAGCCAAAAAAGTGGTGGAAAACCTCTGAAACTTGATGCCCTAATGTCTTCTCGCAGTGTCCCGCAGTAAAAATTGAAACTTCTCGAAATTTGGTTTATCTTTCACCAAAAGATGTGTCTCCCCTACAACGAAGTTTCCACAACGCTTTTTTTACTGAAGAGATGAGACAAGGCCTTGGAAGGTCAAACCCTAGCTTCCAGCAATGGCCTCTTCTAGAACTGCTTTGATACCATGTTAGTTTTTACAAGATTATAGCAGTAAAACTTAATTGCAAATAATACAATTTCTAGAAGAAAGACAGCACAGAAACAAAGAACACAAGAATTTATCCTAGGAAACCCAATCGGGAAAAAACCAGCAAACCTTTGTATAGATAAGATAAGATAATTTTATTAATGTTCGACCAATGACCACAAAATAGGTCAACGAGACCGTTGGTTACAATGATGTCCGTACAAAGCGGGAGGACCAAACGGTCTCCCTTAAAAGAGAAAATGAAGAGAGAGAAAAAAATGCAAAAGCTAACAGTATGCAAATCAAGTTGTGCTGAAGTATGATAGAGTTCCGGACGCGGTCACAAAATCGGAGCCCCGCCATGGGACGACGGTGCCCTCTTGGAGAAGATCCTGGAGCGAAAAGGGCCAAGATGGTCTAGTACTCCTAACATCTGAGGCTGAAAGAGAAACACTGAGGAAAGTTGAATAAAGTCGGTTGGCCCAATGAGGGAGCAGGTTGTCTACTGAGTTTCTGCCTAGAGGAATTTGCATGTTGCTGAGATCTGGAGGATCTAGTCTGTCTCTCAAGGAGAGGTCGAGTATTGTTTTGTTGTCGAGATCTCGTGGGTCAAGATGCTATCCCACAGATCCTAACTGATCTAGAAACTGGCTCAACATCCATGTCGGTTGCTCTCTTGGTGCCCCTAGCTGGTCGAAGCACGCTGAAAAATGTCGTGATCTTCTATGTGGAGCCAGGCCTGGTGGGAGGCTGTAGAATATGTGCTCGAAACCGGAGAGCCCCTTGTAGATAGAGTGCTAAAGACCTCTGATCAGGGTACCTGAAAATTTCTGCTAGGGTCTAAGAGCCTCTGAACAAACAATGGAATCGTCCTCTAATCTCGTATTACATAGGAAATCTGAAAATAAAGTGCACCTCGATTTCAATTTCCTATAGATGGCATACTTGGCAGATCCTGTCGGATCCATCAATCCAGTGACATGTCTCAATCCCAAGTCTATGGGATCCGACTCTGAACTTCCCGAGAGGGATACGAAGAGCATGCATCCAGTGACGAAACGTGTACTAGGGTCAGACAATGAGCCCGTCTTTTATTTCCAAGAAGTGCTCAGCGTAGAAGGGCACCTTTGGGCGCAACTCTCCCAGAGGATTGACCCAGGTAACCCGGATAAACTGTCTGTAAATATCTTCCCTGATAATCTTGTTTAGCTCATGTCGGGTAAGTAGAAGATGGTCGGGAGCATCTAGAGAATATCGGAACGGAGGAAGACGATTTGTCTAAATACCTACAGATTTGAGAAGGTCAGAGACCCCCATGAAACAGCATTTGGCTCTACCCGAGTGGGTAGCACGGGCAATAGCCTCTGAAGAGCAGTATGCCAAGTATGGATATCTATCCCGACCTTTTTTGTTAGATTTTCTTAAGATCTGATTAGATTATCTAGGATCTTTATTTGAAAGAATAACAAGTACAGCAAAATGCATAAGATATAAAAGATACACAAGACACAGATTTTCATCGAGGAACCATAAAGGAGAAAACCCCGCAAACTTCTTTAGAATAGTAAGATGATCAAAAGCAGTAATAAGAAATGTTCAATAGCTATCTTTCTCTCCTCCTATGACTCTCTCTCTCTCTCAAACGCCTTAGAGAGTGTGTGTAGAGTGTATAAATGAGGGAGATTGCCTCCCTATTTATACCCTTTCAAGTCACTGACCAAATAAAAGACTCGAGCCTACATGTCATCTCACATGAGGCCCACTTCTCCTAGAGAGACCACAATTACATAATACATGATGTTAAATTGGAGACTATTGCCCCGACTTACAACGGAGGTTGTACCTCAAAGTCTAGACACAATTTAGACATCCCGTAAAGGGGTAACGCACATCCCCAATGGGGGTACAACAACATACAATGATAATATACATCAGAATATGTTCTGAAGTTACAAATACCTCAACACTCCCTCTTAACTAGGAAGGTATTCTCTCTCTACACAGTCATCAACACATCTGGTCAGGTCTTCATCGCATCATCATCATCACGGAGTCATAGAGCTACTACCATCATCTTTTTATAATTTGATCATCGTCCCATACTATCAATCATCAGAATTTTCTATAGTTCCAGGCCTTTTTCATGCTGGATGTAGGCCTAGTCCTCTGCCAAGTCTTCATCTACAGTGTTAGCCCTTTTTCATGCTGGATGTAGGCCTAGTCCTCTGCCAGGTCTTTGTTATCACATATATAGTAGCCAGGCTACCATATTCTATTTTTCAAACACAGTACATTTTTCAGCCAGATCTCTTACATATGAGATGCTGAGATGAGCATTTCTGATGGATCGTTTTTGTATTAGTGGATTATTGTACTCTCCCATGCCAGGACTGAGTCTCAGGACACTCAGATTTGAGGACCGATATAGCCATTTATGTTATTTCAGAGCAGTAGTGGATGCCTAGTGTTATATCAGTACTTTCTCATTGGATATATGGTGTTTCAAATGAATTATATTGCATGGATATGACTCAATATTTTATATGGTGTTGTGGTTATTATTGCTCTTATATTGATTCTTGTGGTATCATGATCTGGCGGTCATATTTATATGGACTTGGTTGTATATTATACTATGTATTGATGTCCTTACTCTGGCTTTGAAGTTCTTGATCTATACTCATTGGTTTTCCCCTCCTTAGGGAGAATAGAGGTAGTCATTCCCACCATTGTTTTGGCTTGTTAGTGTTGACTCCATCATTTCATTGTCTTCATCCATCCATTACCTTCCAGTTTAATTTTCAACCCGGCTAACTTCTTGACTTGTGGCATGGAGGACCTTTTTCCCCGCTAGAACCTTTGTTGGACAAGCCTCCCTGTTTACATTGTGTCTCGGCTCTGAGTTGGTGACAAAACTTGCCTATGGTAAGTTGGATAGTATCCCTAAATCATTCTGGTCAGTTGTCCCGATGTTTGGCACTGTGCAGAATTCCCCCTAGTCACTTGAGATGTTGTTGGCTAAAACTAAAAGCTCATGTACTACTTTTATTGAAATATGCGCCTATGGAAAATGAAAATTGTAGAACTGTGTTACTTAACATAGGCAAAAAGGGCAAGAGCAATGAAATGCTAAAAAAAAAACTCCTTGAAGAGTATAAGAAAAGGTCCAAAAAAGCAATGGTTAAAAAATGTTATATCAAAGGATTGCTGACCTTATTAAAAATAAATATGGCCCAAATGAAAGCTGCGATTAGTTGTGCTTTTAAGCACTGGTGAAGTCCCAAAGGGTTCATATAGGCCAAAAGGCCACAGAATGAAATGTGATCCTAATGAACTTGGATCAAGTTTGATGTAGACATGATGCCTAAGTTGAATAAGCACTCTCTAAACAACTCACCCATCTATGAGGCACTACCATTCCTTGTGTTCTTGTTTGTCCCGCATTGGTTATAGTGAGTTTTCTCTTTCCTTGTCCAAAGTGTCATGGTGTTGAGTAGGAAGTCATCATTTGCCTTAGCCTTGTCATTTTCACCCTTCACCCTTCACTAGCAAATTGACTACAGCTATGAAGTGAGTATAGTCTTGAAAGTCTGAGTCTAAGTAATAATAAATAAAGCCTTCTATATATATATATATATATGTATGTATGTATGTATGTATGTATGTATGTATGTATTTGTTGATGTATCGCCAGTGAAATGAATGCTACTTGTTGAGATTGTTACTTGAATGAGTTGTAGAGCATGGCTTAACCTTTTGACACTTGCAGCAGATGGATGTATTCTGAGTTATTATTGGTGTCTGATTATTCACAGATGGTTATATTGTTTTATGGGATATCATTGGTGATCAGATAGAGACCTATGAGGGGTATGAGTATACACCTTAGATGAATTGGAACTCTTTGAGTCCAATGAGACAGTTTATTTCTAGTTCCGGGCACTCACAAATGTGATCAGGCTCACTCTACCTTTCTGATGCAGTTTTTCTTCACAGATTGATATTTTTGAGCAGGGAGATGTTTCAATTGGATCTCCTAAGGCGTTGTAGGGGCATAGGGGTGTGCAACCACTTGTTTGTACCATTGTGCCCCCACCCGAGAGAGCCTGGTGGGCTCAATTTGACAACGCAGGCACCCTAGGAGGCTGTTTTGGCAGGATCACGTTTCCCAAGGCAGATTAAAAAATGAGTAAATGGCTATTGAAGAAATCGGTTTGGGTTACTGAGGCAAGGAAATGACATGGGATGAGTCATGATAATGAGAGTGATGACCTCCACACCTTCTTCAGCAGTTGCAGCTCCTGATTGGGCCCACACCTATTTTTTGGGCAATTTTTATTATTTTCTGGAGCTCTTTTTGGAGGTTCACGATTTCCTCAAGGAGGCACAAAAGTCAAAGAATTAAATTATTATATTATTTTATTGTGCCATGGGGACACCCTGAGGGAGTTAGTCAAACACTCCTTGGACCCACCATGTGCTTTCATTTATTTCTTGTTGAATGGGTTACCTTTTTTGGGTGGGTTAGTCCACTTTGATAAATTATGGTTATATTGATCCATGTATTGTATGTTGAGCTCATCTCAACCATTGATTAGAACATTTCATCTTTTAATCTTAGCCACTCGTTTTGAAAGTGGTTAGGATTTGGTTATGATTGAGGTTCTCTCATTTCTATTTAAAGAAGAGAGCTTCTCATTTGTACAGGGGTCTTTGGCTCTTGGATCTGAATAATAGAAAGACTTTTTCTGTGGAAATTTTTCTGGATTTGATTTGCATCTAATGTGCTCAAATGGTGATTAGCTTGTCTTCAGCTTACTAGCATCGTGGAAATTCTCGTGAGATCTATTTTTTTTTCGTGGCTATCATTGTTTTGTCTACAGGAGGGCGTTTTGGCTGGAGCGTTTTTGTAGGGGGACCTCAACTCACTCGGTTCTCTTCGTCTTGGATCAAGGGGTTTTCATTAGTTTCATTGTGATCTATGATTACTTCATTTTACTATTTTGTAGCATTCAGTTTCTTTATTTTGTATGTGCAAATCTGATATGATTGACGTTTGCTCAAGCAAGGTAGGGGGCACTTTGATGGCTTGGAGCTTGCATATGCCATAAAAATCACGGGGATCTTCCAAGATTGATCGGGATAGCTAGGATCGTCACTGTTATAGAATTCTACAAGCTTGTCTAGGTAAGATCCACAGGTAGTTTCTTCTTTTCTGATCTCATTTCATTGTACCTTGCTGAAATTTAACTATTTTTCTGAAAACTCTTAAACCATAAAAACCTAAAAAATCAAATAATCAGGGAACCGTCCGGTTCCCGATCTTTTGCCAAACCATTTCTGGGTTACATAGATCGAGCCTCCCCCCGACTAAATCAACTGGAACGCTGGTCAAATTCCTCATAGATTGACCTAGATCTGATTTTTTAGCAAAAAACTGCATAACCCCCCACTGAAAAAATTGACCTGCTAGGGTTTTGAGTTTTTCTGATTTCTAACTTCACAAATGGATAGATCGGGTCTTGGGCAGTCCAAATCAACCCCAACGCTGTCAAGAGGCTCAACAGTTTGACCGGGATCTGAAAAATAGACTGAAACTGCCCTAGCGCCCTCACTGAAAATTGACCTTTTCCAGAAGTAGGTTTTTCTGAAATCTGACATGATAGGCTGATAGATCGGGTCCCACACAGCCTAAATCAACCCCAACGCTGTGCAACTACTTGATCATTTGGCCTAGATCTGAAAAATTGACTGAAACTGCCCTAGCGCCCTCACTGAAAATTAGACTTTTCCAGAAGTGAGTTTTTCTGAAATCTGACAAGATAGACAGATAGATCGGGTCCCGAAAATTCCAAAACACCCCCAACGCTGAGCTAGTTCTCTCTGGTTTGCCCTAGATCTAAAAAATTGGTTTTCAGCCTCCTAGCCCCCCTCATCAAATTCTAACTTTACCAGATCTGATTTTTCTGCTGATTTTCTGATTTGGGCTTGTGGATTAGGTCACCCTGACCTCTTCTCTCCTTCAACGCTGAGCCATTAGCCTCCAAATAACCCTAGAACTGCAGATCTATCTTCCTAAGCCCTAGCGCTATCCATCCATTGAGTTGGGTTTCATGTACCTTAGCTTTTCTGGATCAACTACTTTCTGGGTTCGTAGATCAAGGTGTCTCCCAGGTGGTTTCTCTGAAACATTCGTTTACTGCTGACTCCATTGCCCAATGCACACAAGGCACTGATCTCCTAGCTAGCGCTAGCCCCAACTTGACCTCACTCCTATTCCTTTTGCCAACACCTACTGATAACTCAAGTCACATGTCTTTCACTGAGATTGTCCCCTTGGTACTAGGCAGTCCCAACTCTGTTCTTGCTCACCCTGTCATAGTTACGTTTCCCAAAACAATCGTCATCTCCATCAATTGCTAGTACCTTAACCCTAGAGCTAGGATTTCCATTTACCTTGCACCTTAAGTACCTTGAAGCCCCATCTGATCTTCTTCTGGTGTCTAGGTCCGATCTCTCCTGTCGGGAGCAGATCTGGGTCTCCCCCATTGTTGTCTTGGACTAGAATAACATAAAGTGAAGGCTGCCTTGATTGGCGTGACAACCATCCATTTGGGAGTCTAGGCAGTTGTGGTTCCACCCCTTAGTTGCTTGCCCCTCTACCATCCATCATCGATCCACCTCACACAGGCAACTACAAGGCGGGTGATAATAGTCTTCATCTACAGTGCCAGCCCTTTTTCATGTTGGATGTAGGCCTAGTCCTCTGCCAGGTCTTCATCTACAGTGCCATCCCTTTTTCATGCTGGATGTAGGCCTAGTCCTCTGCCAGGTCTTCATCTACAATGCCATCCCTTTTTCACGTTGGATGTAGGCCTAGCCCTCTGCCAAGTCTTCATCATCTCTGCAAGCAAGCCATCAAGTAGGTACATCTCAGGACTTAATATATGCCTCTTGCAAAACCTACAGGATCTCCCAAGACTGATTATATGCCACTGCAAAACCTGAAGGAGCATCCCAGGACTAATTACATGCCTTGCAACACTTGTGTACCCTACTATTACCTCATCATCTTCAGATCATATCATCGTCACACGGAGCACAACCCAGATACACATAACACGGCACTTACATCAACAACCATGGGAGGCCCAGCCTACCACCATGTCGAAAAGGCTCTCAGCACTTACATCAACGACCATGGGAGGCCCAACTTGCCACCATGTCGGAAAGGCTCAGCACTTACATCAACGACCATGGGAGGACCAGCCTGCCACCATTTCGGAAAGGCTCTTAGCACTTATATCAACGACCATGGGAGGCCCAACCTGCCACCATGTCAGAAAGGCTTGCAGCAATTACATCAACGACCATGGGAGGCCCAACCTGCCACCATGTCAGAAAGGCTCATGTGTATTTGCTTCTTCTGGACTCATCACTTCCCCTTGGAAGGAACCTCGATCTGAAGTACACCAAGCTTCTCCTTGAAGTATTCAAATTTCACTCTGGCCATTTCTAGCATAGAATCATATCAGGACTGATTACGTCCAAGGATAACCTGTGAGCTTTGCCAGGACTGGTTATATCCGAGGACAACCTACAGGACTGATTATGTCTGAGCAACCTACGAGCTTCGCCAAGATTTTATGCTCAGACAACCTGTCTCAACGGCTATGCTATAACTCATCACTCCCTCTTTCAAGAGATCTTGATCTAGATCATATACCGGAGCTTCACTGCTCCTCTTTGAACCCATACTCAACTGTACCTTTCAGGTACCTCACTGCATGCTTTGCAACCAGGTGAGCATGTCTCGGATCCATCAGGAACTGGCTCAGGTCGTTCAAATCAAAGCATGTGTCTAGTCTTGTATTCGTCAGGCACATCAATGAACAAATCATCTGACGATACATCGTGGCATCAACTGTCTCTACTGAAGCATTACTCAATAGCTTCAGGTTCGATGCCATAGGTGCGGCCATGGCCTTGCAGTCCATCATCCCAAACCTCTTCAGGATCTCCACTGCATACTTCCCTTGTCCAAGGGAGATTCCATCCGCACTCTACCACACCTCCATGCCTAGAAAGTAGTGCATCATACCCAAGTCCTTCATCTCGAACTCGGCTGCAAGTCTCCTTGCATATTTCATGAGTTCCTATTTTCTTGTCAGGAATAGGTCATCAACATCTAACAGGAGCATCACTGGTCTTCTGCCTTCAACCTTGAAGTAAAGGTTGGAATCCGCTTTACTCTCAGTAAAGCCTAGATCCATCAGTATGTTGTCCATCCTGTCGTACCATGTCGAAACCTCAAGATCTTCTGCAGTCACTCCCTCTGAAGCGGAGCATCATTCTCCCTCTGCCTTCCGTACTCTTATGTATTGAAACATTCTGTAATGGAGTGACAAGTAGCTTCCTCTACTACTAATATTCTATGTATCCATCTAGGGTCACTGGATACCAAGATCCTCTATCTTGAACTTTGTTGAAAAGTTCTTATTGCACCCATCTACGAGCTTGTCATCCTCTATAGGCTTTCATCTTCAATCTTGTAGCAAAGATTAAGATCTTCATCACTCTAGGTGATGGATTTAGTAAAGCCTAGATCCATCATTAGCCTGTCCATCCTGTCGCACCATGTCGAACCTCAGGATCTTCTGCAGTCACTCCCTCTTAAGCGGAGCATCATTCTCCCTCTGCCTTTCGTACTCTATGTATTGAAACATTTTGTAATGGAGTGACAAGTAGCTTCCTCTGTTACTAATATTCTATGTATCCATCTAGGGTCACTGTATACCAAGATCCTCTATCTTGAACTTTGTTGAAAAGTTCTTATTGCACCCATCTGTGAGCTTGTCATCCTCTATAGGCTTTCATCTTCAATCTTGTAGCAAAGATTAAGATCTTCATCACTCTAGGTGATCTTCAAGCTCCTTATGTAACTGTATGTTCTATCCCATGGGTGCCTTCTGAGCTCGTACAAGGCCTTCTTTAATTTGCACACGAGTCTGCCTGTCATGTGTCTCAACTCCCCGTGGCTGCTCTACATATACTTGACTCGTCATTGGTGCAAATGTCTCTTCGTAGCCTATGCCTTATTTCAGTGAGAAGCCTCGTGCTACAAATCTTACCTTGTATCCCACGATGTTTCCATCTACTGCATGCTGGATCTTGTAGATCCATATGGAAGACACTACGGATTTTCCTTCAGGTTTCGACACCGCATCCTAGACATCATTCTTCTTGAACTGGTACTCTTTGATCATAGTCTCCTTCCCTTTCTTCTTGTCTACTTCTTCATAGCTGGAAGGCTCTGCGTCAATGATGTCATTCAACAGTGTCACATAACTAGAGTGTGTCTAAGGCCTCTTTCTTTCGCCATGGTGTCTTTGAACCAGGAAGCCTCAGGTTCCTCTTCTGAACTGTCGTTACTTGTTCTTTGGAATGATCTACAAGTTAAGTTCAGTTGCATGATTAGAAACATATCATAATTTCCAAAACATATTAATAGTGACAAATATATGTCACATAGCCATGCGAGTGTTTTAGCCAATGCTACAACATTCATCCATATCATGTACATATGCAGTAACTTCTAGATGCATTCTACCCCAATGTTATTAAGAGTGTGTACTACTCCTAATATGTCAACAAAGAGGTTTCAATCTAGATAAGTAGTAATGGAATGTTGTACACCATCATTGACTTCTTACCCATTATGTGCAATTTAGTAGTATAAATGCAAAATACTCAAACATCAACTGAATATAAACAAATGCATAACCAAACAATATCATGAAATGACAATTGAATACTTATCTTTATTTGTTTCGTGGGTGGACTCCTGATATATCCTTCAGCTTCAGCATCTTCTTCATTCATAACAGCATCATTTCTTATCCAAATGCTAAGATGGATAAGAGGTTCTTCAAGAATTGAGTCCTTCATATTCCTCATCGCTTGAGGGATCTTCTTTGAATCATGAGAGCTTGATCTTCAGTTCCTCCCATCTTCTCTTCTCTTATTATGAGTCGAGCTTCTTCTTGTGTGCACTCTTCCCAGAGCCTGCCAAAGGTAATCAACTTCCTTCTGGCACACATTCCTCGAATGAATGAATCCCATGATCTTGGGAGGCCATTCAAGGTGGTTATAACAATCTCTTATTCTTCTTCGATTGCTTTGTCATAGCATAGAACACTTCCTTTTGGTGTCTTCAAGGATGACACATGAGGGATGAGATGATCTTTAATAGAATCTGCAATGATTCTCTTGACTCTAGCCTTAGCCTCATCTCCCTCTGGCTCTTAGAACTTCTTTACTGAAATATTGATCCAAGTCAATTTCTTCAAGGATCATGGAGGTCCTATACTTCCATACTCAGAAGTTGTCAGCTTCACCAAGATTGTCATCAAGCTGGTGTGATTAGTCATTTTTAAATGAGAACCTCAAATGTAAATAGCAAAAATTTAGATCTTACCGATTTGAGGTGTCCATCCTGGTTTCGGAGTTGGCTGATCTAGGGTTTGTTAGAGAATCCATAATTTTCAAAACTTGGAATTTCAAACTTCTGATTGGATAGAAAGATGGGCCTCTTCAAGGCAAGCTATCCAATGTACTCCTTTTCTGAATACAGTGGAGGGAAGCTCCCGAAACACGAAGCCCTAGTTTTCCAATTTCTTCTGCAAAAATGACTGATATTGATTATGTTGTATCTCCGAAGGTTCGATTCCTTACATTCTGAAACTTCTCACTGAGATAGCCTGATATGTGCTCTTTCCAACCCCACAGGTTAGAGCAGAAGTGGATTCTCCAAGTGGGACTTATGTTGAGTTTCCCAAGGTGATTGTTTTGGGGATTGTTCAGCATAGCGAACATGTACGGACTGCCACGTGTCATTGTTTCACATTCTGGGTCTGAAAAGCGTACCAAAGAAACTACATTATGTGCCCTACTAGCAACATCTTGCAAAATCTCGTTTGGACCTTCCTAGCCCGAGATATGGCAAATCTCCCTAGGTCACCTGTTTATGACTATATTCTGGAGGAGGCTGGAACACTGATTTGGAGGAACCATATCTCCTGAAGTATAGTGAATTTGAGGCTGAAACTTTTACATAGTGTACAGCACGAAATTCTCTTCGGCCTGTAAAAGTTTCGACTTCTGAGCCTTCTCCAATCTCGCGTTATAGCGAAAGTTCTAGGATTACTAAATTCAGTCTTCTAGGGTTTTCAGGCATGAAACCCTAATTTCCATTAGCTGCCATTGCAGCTGTATTTTGGTTGTACATTGAAACTTCTATGATTCAGAAACTGATACCACCAATAGATGTTCCCTAGTGAGGCAAGTTATCCTAGCCCTTCTTGCATGATGATCTGTGGAGAGAATACCTTCAACTAGGAAGCCCTAGTTCCCGGAGCTGCACAGTGCCTTCTTTCAGAGAGGCCCTGATACCATGTTAGATTTTCTTAAGATCTGATTAGATTATCTAGGATCTTTATCTAAAAGAATAACAAGTACAACAAAATGCATAAGATATAAAAGATACACAAGACACAAAGATTTTCATCGAGGAAACCATAAAGGAGAAAACCCCGCAAACTTCTTCAGAATAGTAAGATGATCAAAAGCAGTAATAAAAGATATTTAGCAGCTATCTTTCTCTCCTCCTATGATTGTCTCTCTCTCTCTCAAACGCCTTAGAGAGTGTGTGTGGTGTGTATAAATGAGGGAGAGCACCTCCCTATCTATACCCTTTCAAGTCACTAACCAAATATAAGACTCGAGCCTACATGTCGTCTCACATGGGGCCCACTTCTCCTAGAGAAACCACAATTACATATTACATGATGTTACACTGGGGACTATTGCCCCGACTTACAACAGAGGTTGTACCTCAAGGTCTAGACACAATTTAGACATCCCGTAAAGGGATAACACACATCCCCAATGGGGTTACAACAACATACAATGATAATATACATCAAAATATCTTCCAAAGTTACAAATACATCTACACTTTTGACAAGTCTGCAAAACCCCGAACACAATGCAAGAAGGAAACCAGACTGAAAGTCGTTTCAAGGCGGAAGGGTTGAGCCCCAAACTCGGCTAGGATGATGTGTTGCGGCACTGTCTACTTGCATATGACGATGCGCCAAAGAAGGATCTGCACTCTCTCAGCTGAGGCCCAATCTCACTCGAGTAAAGATGGTCCCCAAATATTTGATCTGTAAAGAACTATTGGACGAATCAAGGCATCCATAAGGCTCATCTTGGACGAGGTGTCTTGGAAGTGGTGACGAAGGCACTGTCTCTCATGAAGGGATAAGGATCCATACCCTTTGTTGATTCGAGGTTGAAGAGCTGGTCTCAAGCTGAAATGGGGACCTGAGAACTGCACCCCCAAGTAAGTATAGGCGCTGGTAATATCAACCTCCTCACCTTTGAATAGGAAATGGAGGTCCAAAGTTTTCTTAACCCCATTGAAGATCATAACATTTGTTTTCCCCAAGTTCATCGTCAATTGTCGGAGATCACAAAATAGAGCTAAGGCATCTAGTTGCCTCTTTAATCCTTCTGGGGAGGACGAGAGGTGAACTACATCATCCACAAAAAGTAAAATAGATATCAGAACTTGGTGAAAACACCAGTCGTTTGTGTCCTGGATATGCTCGTGAAAGAAGGCTTCCAACTCATCAATATAAATCCCAAACAGGGTAGGAGATAGTTGGCAACCCTACTTGACCCCGATAGTGGTTTGATGAACTCAGACAAACCGTGAGCTGCACGAAGACAACCAAAGACGAATTCATATAGGCGCATAATAGCTGTCAATAGGGTCGTCGAGATGTCGATGCCTCTAAGCCTCTGTAGTAAATTTTCCCTCAGGACAGAGTCAAAGGCTTTCCGAAAGTCCACGAAGCAGCATTAGACTTTGGAAGAACGGTGGTGTGCCTCCTCAATCACGGCACGAAGGGTGAAGATATGGTCAATGGTCTAATGGGCTGCTTGAAAACTTGCCTGGCCCCTCGCTCTAAGGTTTCTCTGCTCAAGATTGTTGGATAGTTTCTTATGAAGGACGGTGGCATATAACTTCGAGAACGTGTGGCCCACCATGATCGTTCTGTAGTTTTTAGGATCATAAGTGGATCTTGACTTGTGAATCGGATAGATAATGTGATGCAACCATACCAGTGGAAACCCCTCGCGCACAACATGGTTAAAAAGATCAGTTAAATAGATAACCAAGGCACGGAGACCGTGTTTAAAGAACTCAGCTTGGTAGCCTTCTTCATCTACTGCTTTGCTGGTGTTCATCACCCAGATGGCATCTCTGATATCCCTGTCAGAAATAGGTCACAGGAGGAAGGTGGGGAAGTAACATGAATTTGGGCATGTCTAGGAATATCATAAAGATTAGAAGTGTGGAAGAACAAGGAAGCAAGGTTAGGTTCAGATGGAAGAGAAAAGCGTCGAGAGAGGATGGTACTCCATAATTGCTTGGGGAAGTGGGCAAGCAAAGCTGAGAGTTCTCGTTTTCTCTGAGAGATGAACAGTTGTTTCTTGCGGTGAAGGAGACGACGGTAGGAGGTCTTGATGTCGGGGTAGGAGGATTGGGAATGGGTGAAGGCATACCGAAGTGCTCGATGGAGGTTTTTGCACTTGTCATCATACCATTTATTCATGGGACAAGAACCAACTTTGGTGGAGGAGGAGGTGGTGCGAGTGGAGTGGGGGAAGGACTTGAGTGCAGCTTCCCAAATCGCAGAAGAAAGGCACTGGAATTTAGTGGAAGCCGATTCAAGTGAGGAGAATTGGGTCTCAAGGGGAAGATGTCAGGGTCGCCTTCGTTAAACCAAACGGTGGCCCGGGGTAGATTCTGGGGGGAGAGGGGCGGATGAAGGGCAGGCAAGGGAGATAATAGCAATTGAGAGCAGAGAGAAGAAGAAAGAGAGAGAATACCTCTCTAAGATTCAACCTCAGAAAACACTCTCCTTGACTGCAGTAGCGCACCTTTCTACTGGAGCAACTTGCTATGAGTGAATGATATAATGAGGGGCGCCTCCTATTTATACTGATTTTCCAAGTGAAAATTTACTGGGGCAAACTTAACAGTTTGACTAGGGCCAACCTACCTTGGGGAAATACAAAAACAATTTTATTTTATTCTTTTCTTGAGGATTCTTTCCCCAAGGTTTACAATGATTATTTATAGGGTTTACATGAGTAAATACATCAGTATAATCTTCCGTAGGAGGTACAAGGAAATACAATACAAGCACAATAAGAATAACTTCTGAAGTTGCACAAATTCCAACATCTAGCACGTTCATATACATTGACACGTGAACTTTAATAACCTCACAAGGTTTAACCACCAAGACGATCATTCCAGCTTTGAAGGAGCAAGTGAAAAACTTGAAAATTATAAGTCGTTTATTCAACAACATATAATTAACAAGGAAAAAACAGCTTGGAATACCCGAATTGATGTTTAAGTCCTAGGAAGCCATGTTCTTTACAAAAAAACCCACGCTAGCACATTTTTTACAATCTCCCCGCAGGGTATTGTTATCACATATCTATATAGTAGCCAGGTACCATATTCTATTTTTCAAATACATTACATTTTTCAGCCAGAACTCTTACATATGAGATGTTGAGATGAGCAGTTTTGATGGATCATTATTTTGTTAGTGGACTATTATACTCTCCCATGTCAGGACTGTCTCAAGACACTCATATTCGAGGACTGATGTAGCCATTTAGTCATTTACAGAGCAGTTGATGATGCCCAGATTGGTTTTAGTGTTTTCTCATTGGACAGATGATGGTTCAGATGGATTATTTGCATGGATATGACTCGACATTTATTATATTGTGTTATGGTTATCATTGCTCTTATACTCATCTTTGTGACATGTACTAGCATTTAGTGTCATGATCTGGCGGTCATAAATATATGGACTTGGATGTATTTGTATTATGTATTGATGTCCCTACTTAGACTCGGAAGTTCCTGAGCTATACTCATTGGTTTTACCCTCCTTAGGGAGAATAGAGGTAGCCATTCCCACCCTTGCTTTGGTTTGCTAGTGTTGGCTTCATCTTTCACTGTCTCCACCCATCCATTACCTTCCAGTTTTGTTTTAACCCGACTTACTACTTGACTTGTGGCATGGAGGACCTTTCCCTACTAGAACCTTTGTTGAACAAGCCTCCTTGTTTATATTGTGTCTCGGCTCTGAGTTGGTGACAGAACTTGCCTTTGGTGAGTTGGATTGTATGCCTAAATCATTCTGGTCGGTTGTCCCGATGTTTGGGACTATGTGGAACTCCCCCTGGTCACTTGAGATGTTGTTGGCTAAAACTGAAAGCTCATGTACTACTTGTATTGGAAAATGTTATATATGCGCCCCACATGCGCCCATGGAAAATGAAAATGTTAAACTGTGTTTCTTAACATATGTGCAAAAAGGGCAAGAGCAATGAAATGCTAAAATACCCCTTGAAGGGTATAAGAAAAGGTCCCAAAAGCAATGGTTAAATATATGCTATATCCAAATATTGCTGACCATATAAATTTGAATATGTCCCGAATGAAAGCTACGATTCGCTGTGCTTTTAAGCACTGGTGAAGTCCCTGTTACCAATTTATTTGTACCATAGTTGGATTAGCTGAGGAGCCGCCATTTGACAAACATGATAAATGTTTGTGTTCCAGTGTATCAGATGATCCGCCTTTGTGCCTAGCCAGTTTTGGCTAGTCCGTTTTTGTTTTCAGTAATTATGACCATGGCCTCGCTGGGTTTGTAATAAAATGTGCTAGTAGGATGTTTTGAGTGGTTCGGTCTCCTAAGACGTAGAATTTCAACTAAGGTATTCCAAGGATTTCTTTGCCCTTGAAAATTATGCTTTGCCTATAGCCGAGTATAATCGACGAGGTTTTTTTCCGCTTCCTCCAAAGCTGGAATGCCCGATTTTGAATTATAGGCCTTAGGGGGTTATTAGAGCCCAACTAGGTAAGTATAAACCTACTAGACATTATCAGAATAGACTATGGTCATGTCCTAAGTCACTAGGACCCTCAGAAATAATTCCGAAAAGAATTTACCGGACGCCTCAGATTTTGGGTTTTTTATTTTTTAATTTTTTTATTTTTCCTAAGTTCTCCTAAGTTATTAATTAAATTTTTTCATAATTTAAATAGAAAAATTTCAATTTGTAATATGTCAGTCATCCAGAATCTGAATTCAGTGATTGAAGGCTCTAACCTTAAGCCAAAAATTATCAATGATCAACCAGCCAGTTATCTCCAAGTTTCAGAATTTCATTCAGCCTCATAATTAATAATTTCTCAAAAAAGTCATTTACGAAGAAATTATTAATTAAAATATTAAAAATGAATATTTTGGAGAAAATAAAAAACTCTCCAAAATAAACCAAATTGAATAAAATAAAAGGCTAAATGACATGGCAATGGGCATTTATGATGATTTAACTTGACACAAATCCTCTTCAGTCAACAATAGGAGAGCATTAAAGATACATTCAGTTAGCAATCTTGTCATCTCCAGCTAAGCTCACGAATTGGATAATTTGGAAGGCTGGGATTGGTGTGATGATAATTACGGAGCAGGGAAATAAATGAAATGAGTGTTTAGTGCAAACCGTAAGGGTTTTGGCACTTATCATCACCAGTTAGCATTCACGTCAACCCTCACGCCTTCATCCAAAGCTCACGCCCCTCCTTCCTCAGCAGTTGTGCCCTCACATGTGTGGGCTCTCAGATGGTTGGAATTTGATGTTTAGGGTTGGGGATGGGGGCGCCTTGCCTAGGTGGAGGCCACCCCTCACTCATACCAACTTTTTGTTAGGTCTGGGCTCTCATTCTTGTGTTGAGTCAGCTAGATTATGGGGATTGGCCCTCATTTGATGGGGTTTGGTTTTAGGGTTTTAGCCTTCTCTATTTGTATAAATAGAGGCACTTTTAGCTCTATGGGGATGGATCTTTGGTTGTAAACTTACTCTGTAAGAATTTGTAATTGCTTTATGCTCATATTTGGAATAAGATCAAGACTTTGGAGATCCATGTGACTCGGTGCTAGTGGTGAATGAATTTTGTGAGGTGAATGTTGTCCATCCATTTCAATTCAAATGCTTATGTATGATCTAATCAATTGGTTTTAGAAGTCTATGATATAGAACGTAAAATCTTCCATTTACAGTTGATAAGTTGGTTGATTATGCTATTGTATTAAAATTTCATGAGCAAGAAATATTCAGTTGTATTAATGTTGATGAATCTTTATATTTTTAGCATGCTAGTTGATTGATCTCATTGGGTTGTTTGAGTGTTCTGATTTTGGACAGGATTTGCCATCTTGGAGAGGGGTGTGAGCTCGGTTACATCTAGCTCATCTTCAAAATCACAAGTTTTTCTTTGTTTAACATTGGTTTCTTTTCAGGATCTACAATAACTTGGATTATTCCAAGGAGGCATTAGGGGTTTCGTTTGCTTCAAGTTCCATCTTACAAACTCTTCTTTAAATCTTTACTTTGGTTACCGGTTACTTTAGGAAGCCCTAGTTTACCTTTTTCCATCCTTTGGCTTCCCTTCTATTGCCTTGTTCGGGTTGCTCTTCCTCTTTCCTCTTTGCTGCCCTCTTTTCCCCTTTCTTCACTTAGTTTGCAGTCCTCTTTCTTTCTTTTTGCGGCCCTCTTTTACTCTTTGGGACATCCCTCTTTTTGCCTTTTTTCTCTCCCGTTTCATAGCCTTTTCTCCTCTCTCTTTCCTCCATTTTCACCTTAGAAGTTTCCCCTTTTCTAAGAGTTAGTTTGTAGTTTTATTTCTTTAATTTTTGTTTAACATATAACGTTTCAAGTGTTTAAAGCTCTTACTTTCAGGGAAAATCGAGAAAATCCCAAAGGCTAAAGGGCAAGGAAGCAAGCAAAGGGCAAAAAGACAAAAATACTTCCATTTTCTTTCTTTCCCCTTCTCACCTTGCTCTTTCAGGAAGAGGCAAAAGCAAAATCAAAGAAAGCATTGTAAAAGAATTAATAAAAAGCAAGTGGGATAAAGGCTCCCACACCCCTCTTCCCCCATTTGGGGGAAGCTTGTATCGCCTCTTTTATTTTCATGTTTTGCTTAATAATTTGCTAGAGTAGAATAGGAAAGAGCAATTTCATTATTTAGAAGTTTGCTTTCATAAAGTTGAAAAAAAAGAAAAAGTTCTCCATTTCATTACTTAGTTAGTTTAAGTTTTATTTACTTTCATTTGATATAATATTGCAAAAACTTAAAAAAAAACCAAAATCTCTTGAATCTCACCATAAGGTTGATCAAGAGTGCTCTCTATCGGAGAGTTTGTCTAATCTTTCTTTTATTTTCATGCACTTTACTTTTTGCAAGTTATTAATTAAGTTCTAAGCCTCTTGAACTTGGCGGAATCCAAGTCAAGAGCACTCTCTATCGAAGAGCATATTAGTTTTTTGCATCATCCTTGCACTTAGGCATATAGATAGATAAGACTCTTGAACTTTTGTCATAAGACAAAGTCAAGAGCACTCTTTGTCGAAGGGTTTTAATTAATTCTTTTAATAAAATCTTTCAACTCACATTCCCCTTTAATTAATTTACTTCGTTGATATCCTTCACGTAGTATGCTCTACCGACTGTCATAGTTGGGCTCGTACTCAGAACGGTGAACGGACTTGCTAAGATCGCAATAACAACTTAATAAAAAATTTACCCATAACCAACGCACCGGTGTTGTAGAAAGCATTCAAGTCTATTCTCAGTTATGGTGCCGAAACTCCCTGTTGTCTTAGAGTCACGGCTAGCTGGTCAATCCTCCAAGACACCAGCCTGAGACACTGGACGGGCCAACATGTCTAGAACGGAATGACTTTGAACACTTTCTCGGTTGGTCTCTGATACCTTTTTCGTTTCAAAGCCATAATAAACAAGACCATTAAAATATTTAAAACGTACAAAGAGCACTTGCATAACATATCCACTAGCTTTATTTCAAGACTTGTATCTTTGTTATTTTTCAAGCATTGCAAAGCTTCAACTCCATAAGACACTGGTCTATCATTTCATGCGCTGATATTAATCTGGACCATTTGTCCTTGGCTCATAAAATCTTTATCTGTGAATGCAATTTTATGTTTACAAAGTTCTTGATATACTGTTCATCTTTTAATCTAGTGCAACAACGTGGATTGCCTTTGTCTTGTGTTCAAATTCTTATAATTATAATCATCTTTCATCATAATAACTCCTAAACAACACCCATCCGCATCACTTTTATAAAATTAACTTAAACACATTGAACCATAGAAACTCTTTGTTAGGGACTACCTCCCTTGGCTTCGTTAGGAGTTAGCCTAAACGGAGGAGCTAGGAGTAGGTGACAGTACCTGGCTCTGTGCTTGTCCCCAAGGTCACACCTCTCCCACTTTCCTAAATGAAGAGACAGCTTTCGGAAGGTTTCTGCTACTAGTATGCAATTAGCGAACAACAGTCCCAAAGGGTCATATAGGCCAAAAAGGCCATGGAAATAAAATTGATGGTCGTAATTAACTTGGATCAAACTTGATGTAGACATGATGCCTAAGTTGAATAAGCACTCTCTGAACAACTCAACCATTTGTGAGGCACTGCCATTCCCTGTGTTGTTGTTTGTCCAACATGTGGGTATAGTAAGTTTTCCCTTCCATATCCAATGTGTCATGATGTTAAGTAGACAGTCATCAATTGCCCTAGCCTTGTCAGTTTCAGCCTTCACCCTTCACTAGCAAATTGACTACAACTATGAAGTGAGTATAGTCCTGAAAGTCTAGTCTGAGTAATAATAAATAAAGCCCTATATATGTATTTGGTTGATGTACCACCAATGAAATGACTGTTGCTTGTTCTAATTGTTGCTTAAATGATTTGTAGAGCATGTGTTAGCCTAATAACACTTGCAGCAGATGGATGATAGTCTGAGTTATATTATTGGTATCTGGTCATTTATAGATGATTATATTGTCGATTGGATATGGTTGATGATCAGGTAGAGACCTGGAAAGGGTATGAGTATACACCCTGGATGGATTTGGACTCTCTGAGTCTAATGAGACAATTTATTTTCAGTTTCAAGCACTTGCAAAGATGGTTAGGCTCATTTTACTCTTTTGATGCAGTTTTGCTTCACAGGATGATGTGTCTGAGCAGGGAGATGTTTTATTTGGATCTCATAGGGCGTTGTATGGCGCATAGGAGGTGCAGCAACTTGATTGTACCATAGTACCCCCATCCCACAGAGCCTGGTGGGCTCAATTGGACAACGCAGGCACCCTAGGAGGCTGTTTTGGTTGGTTCACATTTCCCGACACAAATTAAAAAATGATTAAATGGTTATTGAAGAAATCGATTTGGGCTACTAAGGCAAGGAAATGGCATGGGATGAGTCATGATGATGAGAGTGATGTCCTCCGCACCTTCTCCAACAGTTGCAACACCTTATTGGGCCCACACCTATTTTTTGGGCATTTTTATATTATTTTCTTGAGCTTTTGGGAGGCTCACGATTTCCTCAAGGAGGCACAAAGTCAAAAAATTAAAATATTATTTTATTTTATTGTGCCATGGAGCACCCAGAGGTAATTAGTTAACACTCCATGGACCCACCATGTGCTTCATTTATTTCTTGTTGAGTGGAGTACCCTCTTTATGGATGATCTAGTCCACTTTGGTACTTTATGGTTATATTGATCCATGTATTGTATGTTGAGCTCATCTCAACCATTGATTAGAACATTTTTATCATTTAATCTTAGCCACTCATTTTGAAAGTGGTTAAGATTTTGGTTCTCTCATTTCTATTTAAAGGAGAGAGCTTCTCATTTGTAAGGGGTCTTTGGCTCTTGGATCTGATTAATAAAAAGTTTTTTTTGGATATTTTCTGGATCTGCTTTGCATCTGATGTTCTTCGGTGGTGATTGGAAAATCTCTTGCTTCCTAGCATTCGGAATATTTTGTGAGATCTATATCTTTTTCGGGATCTTTGTCTTGTCTACAGGAGGGCATTTTCAGCTGGAGCATTTTTGCAGGGGGGCCTCAACTCGCTCAGATTGTCTTCGTCTTGTATTAGGGGGGTTTCATTAGCTTCATTGTGATCTATGCTTACATCTTGTTACTTTTCTGTAGATCTAGCATTTTCTTTCATGGTACAGCAAATCTGATACTGTTAAAGTTTGCTTGTGCAGGATAGGGGGGCGCATTGGTCACTTGGAGCACAACGTTGGTCGTAGAACTCACTCATATCTTCCAGAACTGATCAGGATGGCGGGGATCATCATCTTCAAGGCATCTACAAGCATTTCCAGGTAAGTCTCTTCTCTTTCAAATCTCAATCCATTGTACCTGCTTTTCTTCAATTTTTCTAAAAAAACTCGTAATAATAAAAATCCAAAAAACTACTTAATCGAGGAACCGCTTGATCTTTGAACAAACCATTTCTGGGTTTTGTAGATAGGGCATCCCTCTCACTGAATCATCCTCAATGCTGTCCAAATTGTGACTGGTTTTCCCTAGATCTAACTTTCTGACTGCTCAAACCCCAGTGCCCCCACTGAAATTTTGACTTTTTCCAGAGTTGACTTTTTCAGGAAAATAATCACGTGGGTTTTAGATCAGGTCTCCCTCATTCCAGAACACCCCCAACGTTGAGCTAGTTCCTTCTAGGGAGCCCTATATCTAAAAAACTAACTTTTAGCATCCTAGCTTCCCTCATCAGATTTTGACTTTTCCAGATCTGATTTTTCCTGAAATTTTTTAACTTGGTTTTGTAGATGGGGCTATCCTGATCTCATCTCCACTCCAACGCTGAGCTGATAGTCTCTTGGTTTCCCTAGATCTGCAGATTTGCCTCTCCAAACCCTAGCGCTATCCCTCCTTTTGCTAGTTTCCCTGTAACCCGAATCTTTCGGGCCAAATACTTTTTTGGGTCCATAGCTTAGGGCATATCCCAGGTGGGTTCACTTAAACACTGTGTTGATACTGACTCCATTACCCAAGGCTGAATAGGCATTGATCTCTAAGCATAGCGCTAGCCCTATTTTGACCTCTTTCCCCCGAAAGTTGACCGCTCCTTGATAACTCAAGTAACCTGACATTTTCGTATCTCTCATCGAGTCTATCTCTTTGGTATTAGACAGTCCCAACTATGTCCTTAGTCACCCTGTCTCAGTTACGTTTCCCAAGACAGCGGTTATCTTCATCAGTTGCTAGTACCTCAACCCTAGATCTAGTATTACCCCTATAGGTTGTTATCACCAACCTTGTAGTTACCTGTGTGCGGTGGATCCAAAATGGATGGTAGAGGGGCAAGCAGCTAAGGAGGTGGAACCAAGACTTCCTAAACTCCCAAATGGATGGTTGCCACGCCAATCAAGGCAGTCTTCGCTTTATGTTGTCTAAGTCCAAGACAACAATGGAGGAGACCCAGATCTACTCCCGACAGGAGAGATCAGACCTAGACACCAAATCAGATTAAGTATGGCTTGAGGTACGTAAGGTGTAAGGCAATCATAAACTCTAGATCTATGGATGATAGTAGTAAATGGACTTGGGCTTTGGATGAGGGTTTCAATCATACGAGGGTTGATCCAAAGTGACCTGTGGGGGAAAATACTAAATCTAGGGTTGAAGTACTAGCAACTAATGAAGATAACCACTATTTTGGGAAACGTAACTGAGACAGGGTGAGTAAGGACAGAGTTGGGACTGTCTAGTACCAAAGAGATAGACTCAGTGAAAGATATGAAATGCCGGGTTACATGAGTTATCAAGGAGAGGTCAACTTTCAGGGGAAAGAGGTCAAAAAGGGGCTAGCGCTATGCTTGGAGATCAGTGCTTGTTCAGCCTTGGGTAATGGAGTCAGTATCAGCACAGTGTTTAAGTGAACCCACCTGGGATATGCCCTGATCTATGGACCCAGAAAAGGATTTGGCCCGAAAGATTCAGGTTACAGGGAAATCAGCAGAAGGAGGGCTAGCATTAGGGTTTGGAGAGGCAGATCTGCAGATCTAGAGCCACCAAGAGACTATCAGCTCAGCGTTGAGGGTGTTCTGGAACGAGGAAGACTTGATCTACACACCCATGTAATTATTTTTCGAAAAAAAGTCAACTTTGGAAAAAGTCAAATTTTCAGTGGGGCGTTGGGGTTTGAGCAGTTAAAAAGTCAAATCTAGGGAAAACCAGTCACAATTAGGCAGCGTTAAAGATGATTCAGTGAGGGGGAGGCCCGATCTACAAAACCCAAAAATGGTTTGCTCAAAGATCAAGCAGTTCCCCAATTAAATATTTTTTGGATTTTTTATTATTTAGGATTTTTTCAAAAAATTGAAGGAAAGACGGTACAATGGATTGACATTTGAAAGAGAAGAGACTTACCTGTTAGATCTTACCAGGAAATGCTTGTAGATGCCTTGTTGATGATGATCCCCGCCATCTCGATCAATTCTGGAAGATATGAGTGATTTCTAAGACCAACGTTGTGCTCCAAGTGACCAATGCACCCTCTCTCCTGCACAAGCAAACGTCAACAATATCAGATTTGTCATATAATGAAAGAAAAGCAAGATCTACAAAGCAAATAACAAGAAGTAATCATAGATCACAATGAAACTAATGAAAACCCCCTGATACAAGACGAAGACAATCCAAGCGAGTTGAGGTCTCCCTGCAAAAACGCTCCAGCTGAAAACGCCCTCCTGTAGATAAGACAAAGATCCCAAAAAAAGATATAGATCTCACAAAATATTCCGAATGCTAGGAAGTAAGAGACTTTCCAATCACCACCGAAGAACATCAGATGCAAAGTAGATCTAGAAAATATCCATAAAAAATCTTTCTATTAATCAAATCCAAGAGCCAAAGACCCTTTACAAATGAGAAGCTCTCTCTTTTAAATAGAAATGAGAGAACCAACATCCTAACCACTTTCAAAACGAGTGGCTAAGATTAAAAGATAAAATATTATAATCAATGGTTGAGATGAACTCAACATACAATACATGGATCAATATAACCATAAAGTACCAAAGTGGACTAAATCACCTATAAAGAGGGTACCCCACTCAACAAAAAATAAATGAAGCACATGGTGGGTCCATGGATTGTTAACTAACTCCCTATGGGTGCCCTATGGCACAATAAAATAATATAATATTTTAATTCTTTGACTTTATGCCTCCTTGAGGAAATCGTGAGCCTCCCAAAAGCTCCAGAAAATAATATAAAATAGCCCAAAAAATAGGTGCGGGCCCGTTCAGGTGCTGCAACTGCTGGAGAAGGTGCGGAGGACATCACTCTCATCATCATGACTCATCCCATGTCATTTCCTTGCTTCAGTAGCCCAAATCGATTTCTTCAATATCCATTTAATCATTTTTTAATCTGCCTCGGGAAATGTGAACCTACACCAAAACAGCCTCCTAGGGTGCCTGAGTTGTCAAACTGAGCCCACTAGGCTCTCTGGGATGGGGGTACTATGGTACAATCAAGTGGTTGCACCCCCTATGCCCATACAATGCCCTAGGAGATCCAAATGAAACATCTCTCTACTCAAACATATCATCCTGTGAAGCAAAACTACATCAGAAAGGTAAAATGAGCCTGATCATCTCTGCAAGTGCCCGGAACTGAAAATAAATTGTCTCATTAGACTCAAAGAGTCCAAATCCATCTAGGGTGTATGCTCATACCCTTTCCAGGTCTCTTCCTGATCATCAACACCATCCAATAGACAATATAATCACCTGTAATGACCAGATACCAATAATATAACTCAGACTATCATCCATCTGCTGCAAGTGCTATAAGGCTAAGACATGCTCTACAAATCATTTAAGCAACAATCACAACAAGTAGAAGTCACTTCACTGGCGGTACATCAACCAAATACATATATAGGGTTTTTATTTATTATTACTCAGACTAGACTTTCAGGACTATACTCACTTCATAGTTGTAGTCAATTTGCTAGTGAAGGGTGAACGCTGAAATTGATAAGGCTAGGGCAAAGGGTGACTTCCTACTTAACATCATTAGACTTTGGATATGGAAGGGGAATATTTACTATAACCACATGTCGGACAAACAACATCACAGGGAATGGCAGTGCCTCACAAATGGTTGAGTTGTTCAGAGAGTGCTTATTCAACTTAGGCATCATGTCTACATCAAGTTTGATCCAAGTTCATTAGGACCATTGATTTTATTTCCATGGCCTTTTTGGCCTATAAGACCTTTAGGACTTCACCGGTGCTTAAAAGCACAGCTTTCATCCGAAACACATTCAAATTTACAAGGTCAGCAATATTTGGATATAGCATATATTTAACCATTGCTTTTGGGACCTGTTCTTATACCCTTCAAGGGGTATTTTAGCATTTCATTACTCTTGCCCTTTTTCACATATATTAAGAAACACAGTTTAGCATTTTTCATTTTCCATGGGCACATACATAACATTTTCCAACACAAGTAGTACATGAGCTTTCAGAGTTAGCCAACAACATCTCAAGTGACAAGGGAAAGTTCTGCATAGTGCCAAACATCGGGACAACCGACCAGAATGATTTAGGCATACAATCCAACTCACCAAAGGCAAGTTCTGTCACCAACTCAGAGCCGAGACACCATATAAACAGAGAGGCTTGTCCAACAAGGGTTCTAGTGGGGAAAGGTCCTCCATGCCATAAATCAGGTTAAAAAAAAAAACTGGAAGGAAATGGATGGGTGGAGACAGTGAAAGATGAAGCCAACACTAGCAAGCCAAAACAATGGTGGGAATGACTACCTCTATTCTCCCTGAGGAAGGTAAAACCAATGAGTATAGATCAAGAAATTCCAAGTCTAAGTAGAGACATCAATACATAATACAAATACATCCAAGTCCATATAATTATGACCGCCAGATCATGACACTATGTGTTAATACATGTCACAAAGATGAGTATAAGAGCAATGATAACCATAACACGATATAATATAAGCTGAGTCATAATCATGCATATAATCCATCTGAACCATCATCTGTCTAATGAGAGAGCACTGATATAAATCTGGGCATCAATAACTGCTCTGTAAATGACTAAATGGCTACATCAGTCCTCATATCTGAGTGTCCTGAGACTTAGTCCTGACATGGGAGAGTACAATAGTCCACAAATAAAGTAATGATCTGACAAAACTGCTCGTCTCAGCATCTCATGTGTAAGAGATCTGGCTGAAAAAATGTACTATATCTAAAAAAATAGAATATGGTAGCCCAGCTACTATATATGTGATAACATAGGTCACTTTGGATCAACCCTCATATCACTGAAACCCTCATCCAAAGCCCAAGTCCACTTAGTATCATCATCTATAGATCTAGGGTTTCCAATTACCCTGCACCTTACGTACCTCAAGCCATACTTGATCTGATCTGGTGTCTAGGTCTGATCTCTCCTGTCGGGAGTAGATCTAGGTCTCCCCCGTTGTTGTCTTGGACTTAGATAACATAAAGCGAAGACTGCCTTGATTGGCGTGACAACCATCCATTTGGGTGTCTAGGCAGTCTTGGTTCCACCTCCTTGGTTGCTTGCCCCTCTACCATCCATCCTGGATCCACCTCACACAAGCAACTACAAGGTTGGTGATAGCAGGTATGAGCATGTGGTAAAAAAATGAAAAAAAAGGGCCTTAGAAGGCCTGAATGGACTTCTGAACTCTGCATTTGAACAAGTACTTGTTCATTTTTGGTAGCTCACTTGAAATTCCAACTGAATGCAACTCAGGTGGTAACAATACCCATTGACCTACTCTTGTGGTCATTTGTTGGGACATAATAAAATTATCTTATCTTATCTCCTTCCTCTATTTAAATGAGATGTAAGGGAGGCCAACAGTACTATATGGGCACAATCCCTTACAAGCAACCTACATGAGCCCTTGTAGGCCACACAAGTGAGGCCTCTATTAGACACAATGGCACACTGAGAGGGGGGGGTGAATCAGTGCGCCAACACTTTTACAATTTCAACTTTCTTCAACTACTTAAACAAAGATCATCATAAGTACATCAACATCAATCAATTACATAGGCAACAGAAGACACTTCATAAGATGAACTTGTAAACTTTATTATATTAAATTCAAACAGCTACAACCGTGGGGTCTATCAGCTTCAACTGAATCAGAAGCACCAACTTCTATTCCAAGACTCAACTTGGTCTTTTTCTCAGATCCAACTAAGAAAAATAGTACAAGGCCCAGCTTGTATTACAAATAGATAATTGTCACATCACATATCATTTGCCACTAGTCAAATCCTCATTTAGTTATCAATCAATTATCTGTTCATCAACCTTGTCCACTCCAGTCACTCTATCATGTCATCCTGCAGTAGGTGTCATCAATCTTTACTGTACCTATTATGTCAAGACCATGTCCACTATCATGTCATTGTCAAGCTGCTCTTTAAGACCATCAAGTCTTCAAGTCTCCTGAAGAATCAGTGTTGCTTATGTCTTCAAGGTCATCTGATATCATTAAGGTTTTCTCATTACACAAGGAGTTATTTATAATCCAGTCACAAACCAGTTTAAGTCAACAGCTGCTCCATCACCATGTCCACAGCAAACCCTTCCATATTACAGTTATATCATCTTTAAGTCAAGCTGGTCCCATCAATCAACTATTACTGCTGCCACAAGTCATCTCAATCAACTAAGTGCAACAAGTCTAGCATATCACAGTAAAGAGCTTCTTTTGTCATCAAACCTGTGCACTAGGGCATCATCTTCATATTATGTTTAGGCTGTTTATGTTATCATCATCATCAAGGATTGTCAAGAAGTATACATCATTAATAAATGTCTGAACTAGATCATCAACAAGGTCTCACTGAAATTGTATACTGTACCACTTCTCTGTCTTGATTTACATACTTGCGCACCCAAGCTCCTTTCTTCTTTACTCCTCAACTGCTGCAATCTCAGTCTTGAAATGTCTTCCAAAAACAAACAAAAACTAGACATCAAATCATGTCATTCCTCATCTCTGCGGCTGCCTCAGTCAATCAGTGAAACCCACGAAATTCAGAACTACACCACTGAAATCTGCCTAAGAGAGAAGAGAGAAGATTGTTCAAAATACTTCCACAAACTCGGGTTGTATGAGACCACAAACAAACCACGAGGAGATAACCCTTGACTGCTACCTCTGTTGACTGCTCCTCTACCTCAGTAACTCGGCCTCAGTCCAACAGCTGCTCACTGCTGGTGTAAAAACTTCAAAGTTCAGACATATCTTTACTGTTGTTGCTGCTCCAGTCATCCGAAAATCAGAGTTAGAACCACCAAATTTTTTCTCCTCTGTTTGACTGGAGCTACCTCAGTGCTATGCGAAAATCTCAGAGCAGTCTCTCCTCACCACCAAAGTCCACTTCTAAAATGAGAGCGTGAAGGCTCTATTTATACTGGTTTTCCTCAATAATTTTTGGAGCCGACTTGCTATATAATTTTAAATTTATTTTATTTTTACACAACTTTGCAGCCAACTTCCCATTTAAATTTTTTTTTTGTATATATCTTCATTTAATTTGTGTAATGAGTTTGTCATGCATCATTTAAATGCATGCTTGTCATGCTTGTTGTGTCACCTTTGCTATGTCATCTAGCTTGTTTGCCATCTCCTCATGCCTACTTGTCAAATAACCATCTTTGTCTTGCTTGCTTGACCTTTTCCATCATAGCTTGCCATCTGTCATACATCATCATGTCTTCATTTTAACCTTGTCATTAAGCCATGTCATTGACCTTGCCATTGTCTTGTCTTTTGTCCATTGCTTGTCCTCCATATTAAGAACACATCCAATTTATCTTTATTACCACAAGGAACCTCATCCTTCATGTCATTGTCTTGTGCCTTTGCTATTGATCCATCCAATGTCTTGCTTGCTCTTCATCATGTCATGCTTGCTTGCTTTGTCAAGTCATCATTTAATTAATTCAAGAGCTCTATGTCAACATTGTGCAATGCAGACATATCTTTACTGTTGTTGCTGCTCCAGTCATCCAAAAATCAGAGTTAGAACCACCGAATTTTTTCTCCTCTGTTTGACTGCAGCTACCTCAGTGCTATGCGAAAATCTCAGAGCAGTCTCTCCTCACCCCCGAAGTCTACTTCTAAAATGAGAGCGTGAAGGCTCTATTTATACTGGTTTTCCTCAATAATTTTTGGAGCCGACTTGCTATATAATTTTAAATTTATTTTATTTTTACACAACTTTGCAGCCGACTTCCCATTTAAATTTGTATTCTTGTATATATCTTCATTTAATTTGTGTAATGAGTTTGTCATGCATCATTTAAATGCATGCTTGTCATGCTTGTTGTGTCACCTTTGCTATGTCATCTAGCTTGTTTGCCATCTCCTCATGCCTACTTGTCATGTAACCATCTTTGTCTTGCTTGCTTGACCTTTTCCATCATAGCTTGCCATTTGTCATACATCATCATGCCTTCATTTTAACCTTGTCATTAAGCCATGTCATTGACCTTGTCATTGTCTTGTCTTTTGTCCATTGCTTGTCCTCCATATCAAGAACACATCCAATTTATCTTTATTACCACAAGGAACCTCATCCTTCATGTCATTGTCTTGTGCCTTTGTTATTGATCCATCCAATGTCTTGCTTGCTCTTCATCATGTCATGCTTGCTTGCTTTGTCAAGTCATCATTTAATTAATTCAAGAGCTCTATGTCAACATTGTGCATACATGACAAAGTGAGGGCTCTTTCATGTCCTCAATCAACAATGCATCAAGGTCTTCAAGCGTATGGGCTTCTTCAATCGTTTGAGGACTTCTTCATTATATGCATGGGCTTCTCAACCCATCCACATGAGCATGGGCTACATTAACATCATCATCATACCTCCATTTAGCTTATGGGCAAAAGATCAACAAGTAATCAAGTGTGTGGGCTCCCCATCAAGCCACAAATGACCACAGAATGGATCATTTGGAACAACTAGCGCTCCAATGCACACACCAACTATGAATGGTCTTCCAATGCCCAAACAACCAAGCCATGCTTGCCATGTCATCAACTTTTTTACTCCTTTGTCATTAATGGTTGTCATCAATGACAACCTCCACTCTAGAGTATAAGTGTCATGTTCCAATCATGATGTGCACAATAATAACTCCATGGTGATGTAGCTACACAAGGCAAGTCCACACCACTCCTTCTCGAGCGTCCATGGACTCCATCTATACTCCAATGGGTCAGCTACCCCCTGTAAGAACACCATCAAAGCCCCAAGTGTCACCAAGCACCAATCCTCCAAATAGGAATCCAAGCTATCACATGCCATCTAGGGCTTGAAACCCTCATTCATGATGCACAATACTAGATAGCCCCTATAGGGCGTTCTCCCACCAACTAAATCCTCCATGTGGACATCATGAAGTGCGTCCACCATCCTAGCAATAGATCTCAAACGCCCAAGGGAAGAACACTAAGCCAGAAATCAACTAAGATCAAGAATCCACTCAACAAGCTATCTCAATAGTGCGTATCAATCACAAACCATCTCTCATGCTCCAATCCACCACAAAACAACAATCATGCTACAATCCATTAAGAACCATCCACTGGTTGAACATACAACATCTACGCTAAATCTCATTAAGCATCCCCAAACATGGTGTAAATATTTTTGGAATAAATTGAAAATCTAGCACTTCCTCTTTACGAGGAAAGTGTTTACACCAACACCTATCGACTCCCTCTACAACTCCATCAAATCTACTACATTCAAATCATCACCAACTATGGTCCCTATTATCACTCAAAGTGTAGCTACCCACTAAAGGTATCCTATCCGGGACGGTAGAGGTGAGGTAGCTAACCAAGTGACACAGCAAGGGCTTCGTCCACTACGAAAAGTGGTAGTTGTCACATCGATCGGGCTCTTGTCACTTTAGACCAATCCGTAGAATGATCAAGGAGGAGACCCTACTAGCCTATAAGGGCTAGTGAACCTACTCAAAGTGCTCTAGGGGATATATAATGGATATGAGAAACTAACAATGAGTAAGTGAATCTAGATCTAGAAAGATGAATGTGGTAGGTAAAGTTAGGGCCAAGTTAGAGAGGCTTAAGGCAACAGAAAAACATCCAACTTGGAGTGAAATAAACCACAAGATGTTTAAAGTAGTACATCTAGATAGATCTAGTTCGAATGATGAATACCCAACTCTGATCCACCTAGGGTTGATGTAAATAAGGACAAAGTGGACCCAAACGAGTAGATCAAAATGTTTAATGACTAGATTTAGGTGCTTGATGAATGTTCAAGCATATCCAACTGATAGATCTGAAGAAATGACCAAAAGCCCAAGAAGGGTGTCCCACCTAGGAGTAACTAGTGTTAGATCCAAGGGTAAATGGAGTCGGATTGAGTTGAAACTTTAGATCTAGGGTTTTTATATTTATTTCTAAGTGGGTTTTTATGGCCATAGTCAAATGATTGCCCAATCTATCAGATCTAGAAAACATAGATCCGCAAGAATGCTAAAAAGATAAAGACTTTCCAATCTCCGTACAAGACATTCAACAAAGCTTCCAAGAATTAGTGCAAAAATATTTATTAATCCAAGAGCTCAAGAACCAAAAGTCCTTTTACAATAAGAGCATCTCAATATATAGATCTCTCAAGTACATAATACCTAGATCCAAAAAGATCAAGGGTCAAGATCATAAGATAACATTACTCTAACCAACGGCTAAGATTAGTCGGATGCATGATACATGGATCAACTAAAAAATAAGAGGGGCGCACTCGCTAAGACACCCAAGGGAGGGGTGCGCCACATAAAGGATGTGTAAAACAAACATAGCACATGGTGGGGGCTAGGAGGTAATACAAGTCCTTCTCTAGCATGGCCCCATGGCGCAATATCAAATAATATGTCAAGATAATATCATAATGTGACCTAATGACCAAATCGTGGCCCCTCGCAATACATCAAAAACGTCCAAAATGATAAGTGCTAGGACGTGTGGACCACATGAAGAGTATAACTTATGCCAAAAGGTGAAGATGACATCAACAATATGCCTCGAATCAATCTCATGCCAGTTCCTTGCCTCATTTACCAAAATTGATTTCTTCATTAGCCATTTTCATCATTTTAATATGTCAAAATGTTGCCTCGGGAAAATAAAAATGCTCGTATCTCACTGTTGACTGAACTTGGGCATCAACTGAATGCAAAAATGGAACTGACAACATAGCAATATGGTAATATCGACTGGCTACACACTATGTGCCCCTGTAGCGCCCTAGGAGAAACAAATATCCACTGAAAAGCATCTTATTCTAATCTACTAAAGTAAAACTGCTGCAAACTAATGAAGTGGTCCATAAATCAAGTACAAGTGCCCAAAACTGAAAATTGACCAATAGACTCAAAAATTCCAAATCCACTAGGAAAGAGTACTCATACACCATATGCCCATCAAAAATATACATCAGAGGCCCCATCCATGCCAGAATAATAATAAATAATAATAAAGCCTATAGACGTTGATAACCATAAAAATAACAAAAGCCACCATGATAAATCGTCATCTGAAGTATGAATATGTCTAATGGACACTGGTAGGCCACAAATAATCATCATCCACCACCATAGGTCAATACTCATCCCAGACCCTGTTGTTGACTTGGTCAAACGAGGTTGACCAGGTCAAAAACGACCCAAATGGCAAAATTTGATGTTGCAAGGTACGAAATGGATATAGCATGCTCCATTATCTATGTTAGTAGCAAGACTAAAGTACAAGTGGCTTCCACTAGTGATTATAAGCATAATACAAATAAATAATAGCTCCAAATCAAAGTAATCAATTACTACAAACAAGAACCTCAAGTGTATACCCATTTACAGATTTGGCCATTTTGCTAGTAAAGGTTGAAGGTAAATAAAACAAGGTAAGGCCATGGGAATGACTTGACACTTGGCGTTGTAAGCATCTAGGCTGAAGGAAAAAAGGATCCACACAACACATGAGGCTGGAATAAGTAAACAATAGGGAATGGCGGTGTTTTACAGATGGGTGGAATAATGAGAACGCTCCACTAGACTCTAGACAATTAATATTTTGCTTAACACAAGATATTGGTCAACCTCTAAAGGCAGGTGCCCTGGAAAGCTTTATGGGCTCCAGAAAATGACTAAGGCATAGCCCTGATAGGTTAGCCTCACCCTGTTGCACTGTAGGGGAAAATGAGTCGTGCATTATGCAATGAATGAGTGCTCATCCTTTGGCCATTGACTACTTTTAAACATTGATTTTAACTTTAACATTTGAATCAACTTTCACTAGCAATCCTCCCAGAGCAGGTGCCCTAAATAGCCTTGCGGGCCTCAAATAATGACTTGGAATGGCCTCCATTGCCCGCCACCGTCCATAGGTGCAATGAAGTGACCACACTATTTCCCTTTGGGGGGAAACAGCCTTACATCATACAAAGGATGAGTGACTGTCTCCGGCAACTGACTAGTTGCTTCAAGATTATTGACTTTATTTGCAGTAGTGTTTCAAAACACTATTACTTTGCTGACTAGGCATCCATTTAGATATAGCAGTTAAGTTCCAATGCCTTAGTTCCTAAAGACACTTTTGGTTAGTATTACTTGTGTTCAAGACCTAGAGGAAGACAATCCCTGTGATGAGAATCACATAAACCAACACCGAGACACATTTTAAACATGTAGACCTATTCCAAGATAGAGGTGAAGGTGGGGGAGATCGTAGATGTCACCGATCAAGATACAAGTCAGGGTTAAACAAAGTATGGAATTCAATGGATGGATGAAGATAGTGAAAATGGTGCCAAGGCCAACAAGTTGTGTCCCTAAAGGGAAATGACAAAATCCATACTAAGAGTAGGGCATGGCCAATGAGTATACAAAAAAATCTCTTTAGCATAGCAACTAAATCACTTATACTTTAGATTTCAATGAAAACCAATACTATATCGCCATCATACAACCATTATCAACCAAGTCTAACTACTACAATAAACAACAAACCAAACTAAAATCCATATGTACATATCCACATATCACCTGGGTCATATACCTGCATCTGATCCGAACCATCTGAAGGCACTGAACACTGCTGTTGTACATAATGGGCATTGTTAACACATCTTCTCTAAAGGATGAGAAATGGCTAACTCAATCATCAAATCTGGGGTCATGAGGCTCAATCATGGCATGAAACTAATCTTCTGAATGGTTGGATCCATTGAATAAGAGTGATCATCAACTGGAAGCTCATCATCTATTGATCTCAAAGTAAAGGACTGACTCAAAAATGTGCTCAAGATTGCTTTGGAACAATGGTATCCCAACTACTATGTATGTGACAACAGTCCCCAAATCAACCACCATCGTCTCCAACAACACTATCGACCATGCCATCATAGCATCTGAATCAACCAATGAACAATGACCACCTGCGAATATTTAGAAAAATCTCTTTGGAGCAATAGCTGACTACCAACCTCCATCATCCTCAACATCACTAGTCTCTGTTAAAGAACACCACATCATGAAGACTACAAGACATCCTAAAGAGAGAATCACATCTCCCCACAAGATTAAGTCAATCCTAGAATGCAAAAGCAATGGTATAGTCATCGAACTATGCAAGGTCGTTCAACCTATCATCATGAGGATCCCTCTCATGCACCTCAAATACTGTGGAAACTAAACAATCCTAAACTAGGCAAACTCCTTCATCTTCTGAAAGGCATGAAATAAGAGTATGATCAAGGGAAACTCCCTCTGTCTTAGAGAATCTAGAATCCCTAGCTCTTTACTCAATAATACTCCCATTAATTGCAACTCTAGAATCAATCTCAGCAACATACTCCATCAAGGCATCACACCTATCTAATGAATAACTAGAAGGCTCGTGGATGAACTCAATCTCATCATCACACCTCTCCTTCTCTATACAACTGGAAATCACATGGATAGAAGAAAACAATGCTATATGGCTAGCATAACTCACTCCTACATGCTCATGAGCCACTGGATCAACAATCTTCATATTCTCCCTTATCACTAGAGGAGAGCCCTACGCATTCAAAGATCTCATAATCAAAGTGCAAGGATCAAAACCTAGCTAGAAATGTGCATCTAGAGAAAGAGAAGGTACTACCTATTGATGAAATTGTCATTGATGCCAACATGGACTTGTAGTGGCCCCACAGGATGTCATTGATGCCACCAAGTCCCACCTGCAGTGCCTTGACCCCTTACAGAGTGGGTTTGCACCTTGCAGTGCCTTGGATCCCAAACAGAGTGGGTTTGTGCCTTGAAGCACCTTGTACCTGGTTGACAAGGTCCATGTACCCACAAGCTTGGATCTTGATGCCACCACCTTGCTGAAGATGTTGAAGACCCTGTTGATGGTGTTGAAGACCCTAGAGATGGTCCTGAAGCCCTTGTAGATGATGGAGAAGCATTAATGACACATAATGTGGTCATTCATGCTCTGATGGTGTCATGGTACCCCAGGAGAAGACCCGGCAACCCCACAGGAGGTGTCATGATGGATCTTGACCCCTGGAGGTCCTCTTTGTGATTAGATGGCTTGAAAGGTTATATCTTTGTGATCATGGAGGTGGAACCCATGAACAACATGCCTTTGATATGTTGAAGAAACATTGAAGCCATAACTTGGTCCTTAAGCCCACAAGTTGGTTGAAGAAGTTTTAGTTGACATAATGAAGCTCTTGAAGTGTGTATGGGACTCTTGCACTCATGCCCACAAGCTTGATGAAGACCTTGATGCATTACTGAAACCCTTGGTTGGTGTTGTAGCTCTTGATGCCATAAAAGTACGTGAAGAAGCCATCAAGAAGAATTCAAGTCATTTCATGAAGGCCTGCACAAATTGAAGAAAATATGAGTGAAGGACCTTGTCAATGCAAGCAAGACCCTCATAAGATGATAGCCGTCGTCATGCCCTTTCCAACGGTAGGTGGCACGTCACGTGGTTCCTCATGGTTGATGAGATATTAATTTTTGAAGATGCCAAAGCAAATTAAAACCATCTTGTAGGGGCAGCCGACCAAACAAAAGAATTGTTTTTTAAATTAAAATTTAAAAAAATTGACATGTCGACCCAATTAAAATTCATGAAAAATATATATAAATAGGCCAACGCCCTCACTCATTTGTGAAGTGAAAATTCGGATGTAGCTCTGAAATTTTCGGATGTCTGTTGACTGAGGTGACTGCAGATTGTGGAAATTTGTGTGCAGCAGAGGAGCAGTGACTGCAATTTTTTGCAGACCCGAAATTGCAGAGAAAAGTGGCAGCAACAGTCTATTTTCATTTTTCTCCTCTTTTGCAGACCTAGTTGTCTTGCCTGGGGTCTTTATCAGCTCACGAATTCTTGAAGAAAAACAGTCCTATTCTACTCAGCCTAAATAGTCCAATTGCAGAGAAGAAGAAAGCCCTAATTTTCATACATGAAACAGTCCGAATTTCTCCCAAGGAGAAGGTTCATTTTTAGAGTCTAATGCCTATGCGTTTTTGTAGCAGCTCTCTTAAATCTCCAATCTCCTTAAAGTCTGTTCAGGGATCTGCCCAGTCATTTCAGAGGTCTGATTTATTATTGCAGAATTCAAATCAAAGTTTTAGCTAAGCCCTAAGGGCTTACATCCTCTGTACAAGAGCTAATATTTGAAGACTTTTGTGTTACATCCTCTTGTAACTTGTTCCAAAGCATCCAAAGATATTTGATCTCTGTATATACTCTTAAATTAGCAGCACTTGTTTTTGAAATATTTCATCCAGGGCAGCCAAAGTTTGTTGCATACCTTATGATATTAAAGATGCTTCAGCTTGTGGCCTTTGTCTGAATACTCCAGGACAAAAAAAAAGGGGGGCAGCAGCAGTGGTCTGAGGGAATTTCGGTGGAGAAGATAGCAGCTGGTTATTAACTCTGAAATTTGTGGTCTGATATTTTTTTTGGTTATATAACAGTCCACTGAGGCAGCTCGTCTCCCTTTCTTATGGTGTGAAAAATGTGTGGTGAAGTTAGCTCTGATTTTCATGGGGTATAATTTTTTAGGCAGCCGCAGCAGTGTGTTTGTTGTATCATCTCTGAAATTCGGGTATGTGACAGAGAACAGGAGCCGCAGATGGAAGATGAGCAGACTGATAGTTCTGCAGTAAAAGTTTTGATGTAAGAGCTGTGAGACTTATTTACAGTGGATATGATCAGACTGAAATGTAAGTTCTGAGGTAAAGACACAGGAGCACTCGTTTGAGTATAAACAAATTAAGTGACAGAGAAGAGATTGACAGTATTTGAGACAGTACAAGCAGCCCTAAGGCTCAATACTCAGATCTGTGCTGAGGGCAGATCTTAGGAGACTTTGCTGAGATTATTTGTTGGCTTTTTGTAGCAAGATCCTTGAGCAACAGAGCAATTTGAATAACAATGACATACTTGCAATGTAAGATCTGATATGGCTGTGATTTGACATGATGACCAAGACAGTGGTAATGTCCAATAATATATTGGCATGTGCAGTGAATAAGTTGAGTTGATGACAAAGTGATATGATCCTGATGATTAGCAACTGTTGACTTAAATTGGTTTCTGTTAATTAGTGGTAATGTACTGTGGGAATGAGCATTGGTTATGTGCAAAAGTGATGAGCAGAGAGGCATGACCAGTAGTACAGACTTGACATAGGTGAAGGTTGACAAACTGTATTGAACCAACAGTATTGGTGGCAGCAGCAGTGTATTGATCAGTGGTTGACCAACAACATGATATCCTTACAGCAGAAGACATGATATCAAAACTTCGATAGAGGTTTTAAGACGGATATTCAGTTTTCATCTACAGCAGGCTTTCATCTACAACAATCAAAGTTTTCATTTCTATTTTTGGGTTTGTCTGAGACTGCAAACTGATGACTTGATGCTGGGTAGAATGCTTGTGATGCTGAGCATGATGTAACTGTTGACAGAGCTGCAGTGTGGACAGATTGATGATGTTGGATGTATTTGTGAAGATGTGACTATGAACAGAATGATACTGATGTTATGCATAGACCAAATGACAGTGTGTTATGTTGATCTGTCTGTGAACACATGCTAATGAACCAGATGATGATATATGTTTGGATATGGACAAAATGATATAATATGCAAGGACAAAATAAGAAGGTGCTGGGCATAATACAAGATGCTTGTGATTACAGAATGGTGATCTAGGGCAGCAGATGTGATATGACAAATGACAGTTTGTGGATGAAGATGAAGTGCTAATAATGTAATTTACAGATTGATAAGATGTGTAATACAAAATTGACAGCAGATTGAAGAGACAAGTGATGTTGATATGGTTTATGAGATGATGTGGCAGTAAGCACACTTGACAGTGATATGTGTGTATGAAAGTGTGTTGTGACAATGAGCTTTAATTGTAAAAGCAAGCTTGTCTTGCTTTTGAGGTTATGATACCTCAAACCCTTCTTAGCAGGGTCTAAGAAAACCAGGCAGGGTCCTGGATGAAGAGTAGGTGCTCTTTGTATCAGTAGGTGCTGATTTTACCTCACGGTTGTAGCCGGTCCAAAACTAATACAAAAATATTACAAAATTATATGGTGTTGTGTTCTTTTGTGTTATGGTTCTTGATGATTCAAACGTTTATGCTATGTGAATGATGAAGTGAAAGATGATTATGAAATGATTATGAGATTGATAGAATGATGAATTGGTAGTTAATTGTGACAAGCTAAGAAAAGTTTTAAAATTGGCTTTACACTGATTCACCCCCCCTCTCAATGTCTAACACTACCAACCTCTTGATGGAATGTGTGTGTGCCATTGGATCAACAAGTAACCTAAAAAGGCCACCCTCTCTCGTCCCTCTAGCCAAAGTCCTCAAACTTGCTAGACTACAATCATTGATAGTGCACTGTTGTCCCTAAAAGAAACTCTCAATTGTATATCTGTCATACAAGAAAATGAAAGGAGGTTTTTCCTCAAACACAAAACAAATAAAATATCATGCAAATCAAGAACATCACCTGAAGGCACATGGAATGAAATGGAGCCAAGTCCTTTTGCAGGGTACACGATATCATCACCAAGCTCCACACTCATATCTCCCTCTTGCTCCTAAATCCTAGTGGATAAGGACCTATCATATGGCATGTGTCTCAAAGCTCCACTACCCACATACCATCCAACACTAAACACAGTGTTAGTAGATAAACAAGAAGCCATGAACAAGGCAGTCTCAAACTAAGAGGTCATCTCCTCTACTCCAACTACATTCCCAAGTACAATTTGCTTCATGCACTTTCCCTTCTTCAACAGACATTATCTTGCATAATATCCCATTTGTCTCGTCCTTCTCCTTGAATCCTTTCCTACTACCCTTCTTCATCTTCCAAACGAAACCAATAGCATCTACTTCCATTTGTTGCTCTAGACAAGGTTGCAACCTAATTTCTTCCTGCACAAGATCTACCCAAAGCTTTGGGAAATTTGGTATATTTTCTTGAGAACAAATACCATGAACAAAAGGCAGCTTTAAGGGATATGGATATTTGCTCCTAATCCTCAAACTTAGATCCAATGGTGACCAATTAACTCTTCAATACACTGATACTAGTCAAAAACATCACAGTAGTATCTGCTTGCTCATACAAACTAGTGAGAGTTGGTTTCGTAGGACCACATGTCGAGAAGCACAAGAATTTTGAAATAGCATAACAAAAACATCAAACACTTTCTTACCTAATTTCTCATCTGCAATGTGTGACACAAAATTATCCTTTACAAAATCAACAATGACTATCTTCACTTTGGCTTCCTTCTTTCGATGAGTGGACAACTGTGTTGGACCAGTAGGTTCTAAAATCTCTTTCAAAACATGTTCACAAATATCGGCTTCCTCCATAAGAATTTAAATCCTCAAATTCCATGGAACAAAATTGTAAGCCCCTTACAACTTATCACGCTCTCTAAAACCGAGAGTCATCATATGCATCCTGTAAAAGACTCAAGTGCACAAAATCAATGGTATACAAAACAGATAAAGCAACCCTTCCAACAACAAAGATTCTTATCTCAAGCAAGCTAGGATTTCACACCCAATGACCTCAACTAAGACAAGTGCATGTCCTAGGTGTAATCACTAGCTGAAATACAACTCCCTCTTACTCAAGAGTGATCTCAACTACCATTGCTCTAAAGCCATGTTGGAAATTTCACTAGAATGACCCTTCAATGCAATTCAAAATTTTCACCTTCTTTATTGAAGGTTCCTCAAATCTTAACCCTAGAATTTTTATGCCCTGGGATTGTTGTAAATTAAAGTACAAAACAACAGTGGAAAAAATAAAATTCATTTTCAAATAGCTCTAAACTTTCCTCCAATTAAGGAGAAAAGACACAAACGAATGAAATAAGTTTTCAGCCCTTCTAGGGAAACTTATTAGTCAATATTTAAATCTGAAAATGTACTTTTACATCAGTATTTTAACAATAAAATCAGCCCTTTTATTATCTTCTTTAGATGTCAAATCACTTAACAATTTTACCTTTTACATATGTCGAATCAGCAAGAACATAAATAGATGTAAATAGCAAAATATAAAGAACACATGTAGCTGAAAATCAAATCTGAAATTGACAAAAGATATGTATGGCTGGAAACTTCATATAAAAAATCAGTGATGAAGCACATACCATAGCCTCCTTTCAAGGCTACAAAATCCAACCATGCAAAATGACCTAACTAGAGTAAATCAGCAAACCCTAGCTCCACTAAGAAGAATAAGTGCATGAATACCTCCAACACTTTCTGCAAGGCAAGATGTCCTCCTCTTCTCTTCTTCAAAACTCTACCTTAGGGTTTTCTCCCAAAGCCCTAGTCTCCAATCTCCAAGGGTAAAACCCCAACCCTAGAACTCCAATTTGCTCCAAGAAACTCCGAAGAGACCAAGAAATCCTACCACCCAAGAGGGAGAGAGAAACAAAAAAAGTACAAGTGAAGACCTAAAGAGAGAGAGGACAAGTGCACTCTTCTTCTAGGTCACATCTCTACACAAGATGGAGAAAGAATGAACACGCAAGTCAGGTTAATGAAAGACTCTCTCCTTCCTCTATTTATATGGGAGGTAAGGGAGGCCAATGATACTATGTGGGAACAAGCCCTTAAAAGCTACCTACATGAGCTCTTATAGACCACACAAGTGAGACATCCACTCTAGAATACAAGTGTCGTGCTCCAGTGATAATGTCGTGCACAATAAGGGCTCCAAGGTGATATAGATACACAAGGAAAGTCCACACCACTCCATCCAGAGCCTTTGTGGACTCCATCTATCCTGCAGAGCAAAATATTCAAATGGAGCAACAACCCCTGCAAGAACACTGTCGAAGATCCAAGCATCCCTTGAGCCATCTACAATCCTCCAAACAAGAATCCAAGCTACCACTTGACATCTAGGGCTTGAATCCATTCTCCATGATGCACAATACTCCACTATACCTTGTACTGTGTTTTCCCACCCAGCGAATACTTCATGTGGCCATCATGAAATGCATCCACCATCCAAGCAAGAGATCTCCAACACCCAAGGGAAGAAGACTAAGCCAACAATCAACTGAAATCAAGTATCCACTGAGCAAGCTATCTCAAGTGTGCATATCCATCATAGACCACCTCTCACGCTACAATCCATCTTGGACCATCCACAGGTTGAATATACACCATGTACCCCAAATCTCATGATGTACCCCCAAACATGGTGTAAATACTTAAGGGGTAACCCAAAAATATAGCACTCCCTCTTTACAAGAAAAGTGTTTACACCAACACCGATCGACTCCTTTTGCAACTCCATTAAATATGCTACCCAAAAATCATCATTGGTTGAAGTCTCAGATCAAACACTAGCATCTACAACAAGATTATCCACCATGCTATCATAGGATCTTGATCCTCCGAACAATGACCACCTATAAATATATAGGAATATCTCCCTAGAGCAACAACTAACTACCAACCTCCATCGTCGTCAACATCACAAATCACCATCAAAGAACACCACCTAATGAACTCTCGAAGACATCCTACAAAGACAATCACATCTCCATACAAGATCAAGTCAATCCTGGAAGGCAAATCTCACGGTACACTCATCGAACTATGCAAGGTCTTCATCAGAGTCCCTCTTGTGCACCTCAAATCCTTTGACAACTAAACTATCCTAAACTAGGCCAACTACCTCATCTCGAGAGAAACCTAAAGTAAGAGCATCATCAAGGGAAACTCCCTCTATCTGGGAGAATCCAGAATTCCTAGATCTATACTCTATAAAATTATCATCAGTTGCAACACTGGAATCAATCTCGATACATTCACCATCGAGGCATCATACCTCTCCAATGAATAACTAGAAGGCTCATGGATGAAGTCAATCTCATCATCACACCTCTCCTTCTCTATACAACTGGAAGTCACACGAATGGAAGAAAACAATGCTATATGACTAACATAATTTGCTCCTACATGCTCATGAACCACTAGATCGGCAATCACCACATTCTCCCTCATCACCGAAGGAGAAACGCTACACACTAAAAGATCTCACAATCGGAGTGCAAGGATTACAACATGGCTTGGCATGTGCCTTCTAACAAATAGAAGGTCCTGACTCCTACCAACCTCTAGTTGGAATGTGCAAGTGCCACAAGATCAACAAGTAACCTAAAAAGGCCTCCCTCTCTTACCCCTCCAGCCAAAGCCCTTGAACTTGCTAGACAACAATCACTAATGGTGCACTAATGTCCCTCAAAGGTAACTCTTTAATGTATATATGTCATACAAGAAACTAAAAGGAGGTTTTTCCTCAAACCTGAAATAGATAAAATATCACTCAGCTCAAGAACATCACCTAAAGGCATATGAAAAGAGATGTATCCAACTCCTCTCACAAGGTTTTGTTGTCACGAACATAATAGCTGGGCTACCATTGTTCCTGAGCAGTCCTAAGCATTTCTTTGAGCCAATCCTTTACTTTGAGATCAGCAGATGATGAGCTTCCATTTGATGATCACTCTTATTCGGTAGATCCAGAGCATTCAGATTGACTAGTTCTATGCCATGACTAAGCCTCATGACCCTAGATTCGATGACTGAGTTAGCTATTTTCATGACCCAGACCAGAGTGGATGACAGTGCCCATGATGTACAGCAGCAGCAGTGTTTCAGTGCCCTTCAAATTGTTCAGATCGGATGTTGGTATATCACCCAGGTGACATTCTAGATTTGTACATATGGACTTTGATTTTGCTCTATTATCTAGTTTAGTAGTGAGACTTAGTTGATAGTGGTTGTATGTTGGCTATAGTCTATTTCTCTTGCTGGAATCTAAACTATAAGTGATCTAGTTACTATGTCCGAGAGATTCTTTTGTATACTCATTGGTCATGCCCTAATTGTAGTTTGAATTTGGTCATTTCCCTTAGGGGACACCACTTGCTAGCCTTGGTACCACCTTCATTGTATACATCCACCCGTTTCCTTCCCTCCTTTTGTTAAACCCTGACTTGTAACTTCACTAGTGACATCTAGGATTTCCCCCACCTTCACCTCTATGTTGGAATAGGTCTCCATGTCTAAATTGTGTTTCGGTGTCGGTTTGTGTGATCCTTATCACAGGGATGGTCTTCCTCTAAGTCTTGAACACAAGTAGTCTTACCAAAAATGTCTTTAGTCAGTAAGGCATAGGAACTTAAATGACTATTCTAAATGGATGCCCAGCTAGCAAAACAAAAGTATCTTTAGACACTGTTGCAAATAAAATTAAAGTTAGCCAATTGCCAAGAGACGAGCACTCATCCTTTGTATGATGTGAGGTCGTTTGCCCCCAAAGGGCAACAGGGTGGTCACTCCATTGCACCTATGGATGTTGGCAAGCAATGGAGGTCATACCAAGTCATTATCTGAGGCCTGCAAGGCTATTCAAGGCACCTGCTCTTGGAGGATGGCACGTTAAAAGAAAAAAATGTTTTTAAAAGTTGATGGCCAGAGGATGAGCACTCATTCATTGTATAATGTATGGCTCATTTTCCCCCACAAGGAAATAGGGTGAGACTGACCTGTAAGGGTTGCCTCTTTGTCATTTTTTGGAATCCCAAAAGGCTTTTTAAGGCACCTACCTTTGGAGGTTAACTAGTATCTTTTGATGTGCAAATAAACTACTTAAGAAAAGTCGTTTGTCTAGAGTCTAGTAGAGCCTTTTCATTATTCCACCCATTGTGAGACAGTGCCATTCCCTATTGTTCACCTAGTCCAGCTTATGTGTTGTGTGGATCCCCTTTTCCTTCAGCCTAAATGCTTACAATGTCAAGTGTCAAGTCATTCCCTTGGTCTTACCTTGTTTTATTCACCTTCACCCTAGACTGGCAAAATGGCCAAATCAATAAATGAGTATACATTGGAGGTTCTTGTTTAGAGCAATCGATTAATTTGATTTAGATATATTATTTATATATATATTGTGCTTATAATCACTAGCATAAGCTACTTGTACTCAAGTCTTAATTGTAATATAGATAATTAAGCATGTGTATCCATTTTGTGCTTTGCAGTATCAGAGTTTAGCATTTGGGTCATCATTTGATCTTTTTTTGACCTGGTCAACCTAGTTTGACCTAGTCAACAACAGAATCTAGGATGAGTTTTCACCGATGATGGTAGATGATGATTATTTATTGTCTACCAGTGTCCTTTAGACATATTTATGCCTCAAATGATGGTTTATTATGATGGCTTGTGTTATTTTCATGATTATCAACATTTACATGCTTCATTATTATTATTGTTCTGACATGGATGGGGCCTCTTACGTACATTTTTATGGACATATGGTGTATGGGTACTCATTCCTAGTAGATTTGGACATTCTAAGTTCATTACTGTAGCCAGTTTTAAGTTTCAGGCACTTGCAAATGAGATAAGGGTCATTTTAGCATTTTCCAACAATTTGCCTCGAGAAATCAAAATAAACACTTTTCAATTGATGGTGAGTTCTCCTAGGGCACCCGAAGAGCACATAGAGTGTAGCCAGTCAATTGTACCATATTGATATGGAGTTGGGTCCATTTTTTAAGTCAGTTGACGTCAAGGTTTAGTCATCGATGAGATATGAGTAGTTTTATGTTCCCGAGGTAGTATTTTGATGTTAGAAATTGGCTAATAAAGGAATCGATTTGGGAAATTGAGGCAAGGAAATGGCATGGAATTGGTTTGAGGCACAGTGTTGGGGTCACCTTCATCATCCTCCATCAATTTCACTCTTAATGTGGTCCACCCGTCCTAGCATTCTCAGACCATTTACAGGCTTCATTATTATTGTTGTTCTGACATGGATGGGGCCTCTGACATACATTTTTATGGACATGGTGTATGGGTACTCATTACTAGTAGATTTGGACATTCTAAGTTCATTAATGGAGTCAGTTTTTCAGTTTCAGACACTTGCAGATGAGATATGGGTCATTCTAGCATTTTCCATTGGTTTGCCCTGGGACATCAAAATAAAACGCTTTTTAATTGATATTGAGTTCTCCTAGGGCACCAAAGGAGCACATAGAGTGTAGCTAGTCAATTATACCATATTGCTAAGGTGTCGGGTCCATTTTTGTAGTCAATTGACATCTAGGTTCATTCACCGATGAGATATGAGTACTTTAATGTTCCCGAGGCTATATTTTGATGTTAGAAATTGGGTAATAAAGGAATCAATTTGGGAAATTGACGCAAGGAAATGGCATGGAATTGGTCTGAGGCACAGTGTTGGGGTCACCTTTATCATCCGCCATCAGTTTCACTCTTCATGTGGTCCACCCGTCCTAGCATTCTCCACTTTGGGGCGTTTTTTATATATTTTGAGGAGGACGTCCTAGTGATTTTGATCACTCCATGTTATATTTGATGAGTATACTTTGTGATTGTGCCATGGGGCCATGCTAGTGAAGGATGTGTATCACCTCCTATCCCCCACCATGTGCTTTGTCATGTTTTACACGCTTTTCATGTGGTGCGCCCCTCCTTGGGCATTTTTAGTGGATGCGCCCCCTTCTATTAGTCAGTGTATCCATGTATTAGCTATCCAGCAAATCTTAGCCGGTGATTAGAGTGATTGTATCTTTTGATCTTGGTCCTTGATATTTTTGGATATAGGTTTAATGTACCGGAGAGATCTATATATTGAGAGGCTCTCTCATTGTAAAGGGACTTTTGGCTCTGAAAATATTGGAATACAAGAAAACTTTTGGAAAAACTCTTGGAAGCTTTGTGAATGTTCTTGCTCGTGATTGTTATGTCTATTTCTTAGACATTTCGGTGGATCCTTTATGCATTTGATATTTATTTTGTGGAGGCCGTACTAATATTTTGCAGGGTAGCGACTTGCTTGGAGGTGATTGTGAAGACGTCTTACATCATCTTTAGAGAAAATCGTTTCATCTTTCAGGGAGTGACCAATTGTAATTTATGCATTGAGTTTTTCTCTTTCAGATGACTTGCATAGTTCTTCTCTATTTGTGAATCAAATCTCACTTTCAGTAGTTCGGATTGACAAGTGGAGGGGGCATATTTCCTCTTTGGAGCAACATGTTTTACAACAAAGCTATTGGATCTTGCTTGAAATTGTAACTAAGTGGAAGGATCATCGATGAGTGAGGTGGTCGTAAGTATTTTCAAGTACGATCTACAAGGTTAGTATCGTTTTCCATATTTTTATCCAGTTGTCACTTAAAACCCTAGTTTTGTAGATCTAATAGATCGAGTGTTTATTTGATGGCGCCCGTCAAAACCCACTTAGGAATAATTAATTAAACCCTAGATCTAAAGTTTGGCATTAATCCAACTCCATTCACCCTTGGATCTAGCACTAGTCTCCTCTAGGTGGACGCCCTCTTTGGGCTTGTGGTCAATTTTTCAGATCTATTAGTTGGGTATGCTTAAACCCACTTCAATTTCATAGATCTAATCTTCAAGCTTCCAGATCTAGTCATTTCCTACCCAGGTCTACTCTATTGGGTCCACTTTGTCCATTACTGCATAAACCTTAGGTGGATCTCATTAGGGTGCTCTTCCTTTTGGCTAGATCTATCTAGATCTACGTTACTAAACTCCTTGTGGTACATTTCTAATCAAGTTGGGTAATTTCCCTTATCATTAAGCCTCCTTGACTTGGCTTTAATCTCACCTACCACATCCATTCCCTAGATCTAGATTCATTTACTCATTATTCAACTCTCGTACTCATTGCATACCCCTTAAAGTGTCTTGAGTAGGTGCGCTAGCCCTCATAGGCTAGTAGGGTCTCCCCCTTGATCATTCTCTGGATTGATCTAAAGTGACAAGAGCCTGTTCGTTGTGACAACTACCCTTCAATTCGTGGTGGACGAGGCCCTTGTGGTGTCACTGGTTAGCTACCTTACCTCTACCGTCCCGGATAGGATACCTTCAATTGGTAGCTACACTTTGTGTGATAACAGGTACATGGCGTCATCACCAATCTCCACAGCCATATCTCCCTCTTGCTCATGAATCCTACTGAATAGTGTTCTGTCATGTCACGTGTCTCAAAGCTCCACTGTCCAAATACCATCCAACACTAGACACAATGTTACTAGATAAACAAGCCATGGAAAAGGTAGTCTCAAACTAAGAGGTCATCTCCTCTACTCTTGCTACAGTCCCAACAACAACCTGCTTCATGCCCTTTCCCTTCTTGAATGAACATTGTCCTACATAATATTCCATCTCGTGACATGGAAAGCACGTGACCTTACTCGAGCCCTTCTTCCCTGTATTTGTCCCATCCTTCATGAATCCTTTCTTGCTACACTTCTTCATCTTCCCGACGAGCCCAACAGGATCTACTTTTGCTTGTTGCTTTGGACAAGACTACAATTTGATTTCCTCTTGCACAAGATCCACCCAAAGTTTTAGGAAATCGGCTATATTTTCCTGAGCACAAATATCCTAAACAAAAATCACCTAGTAAGGAGTAATCCCTTTAAAGGTAATTGATACTAGCTCCCGATCCTCAACCTTAGTTATAATGGTGACCAATTGATCCTTCAATTCACTAATCCTGGTGAAAAAGCTCACAGTAGTATATGGCTTGTTCATACAAACCACTTAAAGTTGGTTTTGTAAGACTATCTGTCGAGAAGCACAAGAATTCTAAAATAGAATAACCAGAGCTTCAAAAATTTCCTTACCTAACTTCTTATCTACAATGTGTGAGATGAAACGATGCTTTACAAAATCAACAATTATTCTCTTCATGTTGGCTTCCTTCTTCAAATGAGTGGCCAACTCTGTTAAATCAGTAGGTTTTGGAATCTCTTTCAATTCACGTTCCCAAAGATCAACTTCTTCCATTAGAATTTGAAACCTAAGCTTCCATGGAACAAAATTGTAAGCCCCTTCCAACCTATCACACTCTTTAAGACCAAGAATCATCATACACATCCTGTAAAAGTATCAATTGCCCCAAATCAACAGTATATGGAGTAGACAAAGCAACCCTTCCATGGACAAAGGTGCTTATCTCAAACAACCTAGGACTTCACACCCAACAACATTAACTAGATCAAGTACCTATCCCAAGTAATCACTAGGTGAAATACAACTCCCTCTTACACAAGAGTGATCTCAACTACAATTGCTCTAATACCATCTTCGAAATTTTAACAAAACGACACTTCAAAAGTGCAATGCAGTTTGAAAATTTCACCTTCTTTCTAGATGGTTCCTCAAATCTTAACCCCAGAATTTTCTACCTAGCACTGTTATAAATTAAAGTACGAAGCAACAACAGAAGAAATACAATAGTTCACTTTCAAAAAGCCCTCAACTTAACGGCAATTAAGGAGAAAAGACACCAACCAATGAAAAAAGTTTTCAGCCCTTCTCATCGATTGGGTTAGCCCAAGTGATTGTGGGATGGAGTGTTATCCTCCCCACCCAAGTTCTATTCTCGTAAGTGATATGTTGAACTTGAGGTCATAATGAGTATATTCTTGTAATGGCTTCGACCCTTGTTGTTCACTTGGCCTTGTGCCTTGAAAAATATAGGGTTTACCAAGGATGCTATCCTTCCAACGAAGAGAAGTGCCTAGGGGTTAGCCCCACGATAATTTACCTAAAAAAAAAAAAAATTCAGTCTTTCTAGGGCAACTTATCAGCCATTATTTAGATCTGAAAATGGACTTTTACAGCAAATATAACAACAGTATTACAATAGTAAAATCAGCCCCTTTATCTTATTATTTATATGTCAAATCACATAACAAATTGTCTTTTTACTTATGTCCAAATCAGCAAGATCATAAATATATGTAAACAACAAACTATGATAAACACCTATTGCTAAAAATCAAATTTGAAATGGACATAAGATAGGTATGGCTGGAAACTTCATATATAATCTCAGTGATGAAGTACATACCATAGCCTCCTCTCACGGCTACAAAATCCAAGCATACAAAATGTCTTGGCTAGGGTAAATCATAAAACCCTAGTTCCACCAAGAATTACAAGAATCCCTCCAACACTATCTCCAACGCAAAACACCCTCTTCTCTTTTCTTCACAAGTCTACCATAAGGTTTTCTCCCAAAACACTAGTCTCCAATCTCCAAGGGTAAAACTCTAACCCTAGAACTCCAAGATGCTCCAAGAAAATACAAAGAGAGCAAGAAACCCTAGCACCCAAGACATGGAAAGAGAAAAAAGTATAAGTGAAGACCAAGAAAGAGAGATGACAAGTGTGTTCCTCTTATAGGTCACGTCTCTACATAAGAATGAGAAAGAATGAACACACAAGTCATGTTAATGAAAGACTCTCTCCTTCCTCTATTTATATGAGAGGTAAGGGAGGCTAACAATATTATGTGGACCCAAGTTCTTACAAGCAACCTACATGGGCCACATTGTAGGCCACACAAATTTACTCTAGAGTACAAGTGTCATGCTCCAATGATGGTGCCGTGCACAATAAGGAATCCAAAGTGATTAAGCTACGTAAGGCAATTCCAAAGCACTCCATCCTAAGCATCCACGAATTCCTTTTATCCTTCAAAGCAAAATACTCCACTGGGCAGCTACCCCTTGCAGAAATCCAGAAACACTATCGAAGACCCAAGCATCCCTAAGACATCTCCAATCCTCCAAACAAGAATCCAAGCTGCCACATGCCATCTAATGCTTGAAGCCCTCCTCCATGATGCAAAATACTCCACATCCGCTGCAAGACATTCTCCTACCAACTTAATCCTCCATGTGACCATCATGAAGTGTGTCAACTATCTAGGCAAGAGATCTCCAACACCCAAGGAAACAACACTAGGCCAACAATCAACTGAGATCAAGAATCCGCTATGTAAGTTATCTCAAGCGTGAATATCCATCATAGTTCATCTCTCATGCTACAATGCATCTCAGACCATCCACTAGCTGAACATACACCATGTACCATAAATCTCATGTGGAACCCCCAAACATGGTGTAAATACTTTTGAAGTAACCAAAACATCTAACATTCCCACTTTACGAGGAAAGTGTTTACACCAACACTTATCGACTCCCCCTGCAACTCAACCAATCTGCTATTTGCAAATTATTATTGGCTACGTTACTAGTATCAACCACTATCATATGCAACAAGACTGTAAACCATGCTATCACAACATCTCAATCCTCTAATAAACAATGACCACATGTGAATATATAGGAATATCCCCCTGGAGCAACAACCAACTGCCAACCTCCATCATCCTCGGTATCACGAGTCACCATCAAAGAACACCACATCATGAGCACTCCAGGACATCATGCAAAGACAATCACATCTCCACAAAAGATCAAGACGATCCTCGAAGGCAAAGCTCAAGGTATAGTCATCAAACTATGGAAGGTCATCACCAACCTATCATCGTGAGAATCCCTCTCATGCACCTCAATCCTTTGGCAACTGAACTATCCTAAACTAGGCCAGATCCCTCATCTTGAGAAAATCCTGAAGTAAGCGTATCATCATGGGAAACTCCCTCTGCCTCAAAAAATCCAAAATCCCTACCTCTATACTCTATAATAATCCCATCCATTGCAACTCCAAAGAATCAAACTCGACAACATCCTCCATCAAGGCATCACACCTCTCCAAAGAATAACTAGAAGGCTCATGGATGAAGTCAATCTCTTTATCACACCTTTCCTCTGTACAATTGGAATTTGGTGGTCACATGGATGGAAGAAAACAATGCTTTATGACTAGCATAACTCGCTCCTGCATGATCTTGAGCGACTAGATCAGCAATCTCCACATTCTCACTGATCACGATGACGTGCACTGAAATACCTGACAATCAAAGTGCAAGGATCAAAACATAGATCGACATGTACCTCCTGAGAAATAGAAGGTCCTACCAACCTCTTGCTGAAATGTGTGAATACCACTGGATCAGCTAGTAACCTAGAAACGCCAGCTTCTCTCACTCCTCCAGCCAAACTCCTTAGACTTGCTAGACTACAATCATTCTGGTGCACTTCTGTCTCTCAAAGGCAACTCTCCAATATATATCTGTGATACAAGAAACTGAAAGTCCTTATTACATGTAAAAGCCCTAAGTTAAGTTGCATAGCCTAGATTCCTAAAGTAAATGAGGACGAATAAGTGAATGGGAACTTTGCAAAATAAAGGGATCTTTGCAAATTAACCATCGTAGCATCTGAGTGTGATAGGTCTGTTACCCCCCATTTTGTATGGGTGTCCAAGCATGATTCTGATCACACCCTTTAGCGGGTGACATTGTCATGATTGTGGGGATTGAAAGCAAGCCTAGGCATGCTGATGCAAAGGAAAGGCACATTGAGGAACACTTCTCGACTGTTCTGACCTCCAAACAGCTTTGACACTCAGTCCTGGGACAGTTATGTGGGTCAAGCATTAATTATGGGCAGTCTTGGGAGGAAGATCAATGGTAAAGAGGGCTTGAAGTTCAGTTATGAATATGAAACAGCTGTCAAGGGGCCTCAAGTCTTCAGTCTGGATGAATCTGGGGGCGACCTAGGAAATTCTGGGCAACAAGAAAGCCATAATCAGCAATTCTGAGCCTTCTTGCAGCATAGAAAAGGAGTTATGGGCACTCCTGGGTTCATTTGCACCAACAAACAACAGTTTTTTTGAGTTCTGGGCATAACTTTAGCCATGAAAGAGCACACTTCAACTTTAAAATGGCATGAGGACCAAATCTGGACGCTTCAATCAAGCATTTAGAGCAGGTTAGACCTATTCCAGGCACATTTACGGGTAGAAACCAGCAGTAAGCAAGCCGTGATGTCATCCTGTGGGAAAAGACAGCACTATATTTCCATGACTGGGCATCAATTTTAATTCTGGGCAGATCTTTCCACCAAATCCGAGCAGTTGGCTGACAAGAAACTGCAGCAAGAAGTCTAAACTCTATGCTACACAAGTCTGGACTAAAATCTGGGCATGCATCAGCCACTAAAAACAGTGATTCAGCAGCAGCCAGCATCATATTAGATCCCTATGCAAGCAAGTAGTGCAGATCAGCTAGCATTCAGCCCTAAAGGTCTTCTTGATGAGGGACATCTCACCATGAAAGAGCTGATCCAATGCATTAAGGGTAGCCATTTCCTCTTCACAACCCACTTCAGCCTTGCTCACATAAATTTGAGGGTGTCGTCCACCAGAAAATGATTCTTTCCATCACTAGGGCCATGACCTATCCAGCATTCAGCATTTGAAGACATTTCTTGGAGAAGTCAGCCCTTTTGGAGGCCTCTTTGGAGGAGGTTTGTGCCAACTAGGGTCTTCTTGTTTCTATTTGATGAGTTATATAGGAGGTGCTATTTTAAAAGAAGCCCTTGGAGACTTCTAGATGGTGTTATCCCCTTGTTTCTTGTCACTTTTTGTCGTATTTGATGGAACACCGACTATTTGGAAGGCTATTCTAGTAGAACATCCCACCTTTTGAAGTGATTTGGATACTTCTTCATGCATTGATCAGCACTTATGGGTTTACCTTGGAGAGCGGTCAGCTATTGGAAGGCTTTTGTCCACTTTGAGGAGGTCTTTCCACCTTGATGGAAGCTTCTTGTTTGTTGAAGATTGTTTTGGAAGCTATGGATATGTTGCTTGGTCCCTACTCTAGGACGTTTTGAGGTTGACATGTGGACATGTGAACATTGAAGTCTTGCATTGAGAAAGCCTTGGGAACTTCTAGGTGAACATTCCTTGTTGAAGGGGCCTTTGGAAGCCACATGGCATCATCACTTCGCATTTGATTCATTGCTTGATGTAGGCGTTCCCCTTTATTTGGGGCCTTATGTATCTTTTGTATTGTACTTGTGGCTTTGACCACTTCATTTTATTGTAATTTGTTAGCAGTTAGTTGTCTATGGATTTTTTGTGTATTTTACTCCACCCTAGGCTAGATCCAAGGAAAGAATGATATTTTATTGTAAAGGAAGTTTAAGTCCTATATAAAAAGAGCTACTTCCTCATTTGAACTCTTGGTGTGATTTTTGGAGCTTCCTCTCACTTGAGCCTAATTGACATATCTTTCATGGAGTAAACTTGTCTAAGGGTTTCTCTCTTGTTAATGTGTGCCATTATTTCTTGATATTGCGCTTATCTATTGGAGATTATATTTGCTAGCATTGTCCATGTTATTTCCTCGAGTCGTCGAAGGGATATGATTAACCAATTGGATTGGATCTTGAGTAAGGTTTTACTTTGGATTCAATTGAAGACCTTGCATAGAGGGAGGTTTTTTTTACATTGTCTTCCATTCAGATGGTGCAATTCTTACCCCATCAAGCATAGGGTTTCACTTGAAAAAGAAGTAAAGGAGGGATTGATCCTTCCCCTTGTGATTGTAAGTTGAACCCTCCAATACATCCATTGGGGCTAGGGTTTCCTAGAGCTCTCTCATTTCTTGGATGACCTTTGAAGCAAGGCCCTTTAAGTTAGTGACACATTGACTCCATTTGACCTAATTTGTATTGCCACTGGTCCTTTGAAGTGGGTTCTCTTATCCTCCCATCATCCTATTGTATGTCTCTATACTACAAACCCTTGCTAGGGAAATCCTTTTGAAGTCAACTTGCTCCTCATTGTCTTTTCCCTAGTAAACCATAAGCCTAGGGAAAACTCCTTGAGTTGGATAAGAGCCAACCTAAAGTGAGAGGGGATAGGTGTGGTGACATTAGCCTGTTTCCCTTGGTTCCCCTTAAGCTAGTGTGCATCTTTGGGACTTTAATCACACATGCTAGTTTGGAGGGTAAGAAGGTCTACCCTTAATTTTCAAGAGTAAGGGTTTAAGATATTATTCCGCATGTATGCCTTCAAAGGAAATGTTGTCATGGGCTATCCATCCTTGCACCCCTTTTTTGTGATCCATTTTCTTTGTCTTTGATATTTCCTTTATTTGCATTTCATAGCCCTTTCATTGGCTTAGTCCCTTTACTTTAGATTTGGCTTTGATAACTTGGGACAAGGGAACCTGGCTTTTTATTGTTGATGTTTTGTGTAGCATCGAAAGATATTCTTATTGTATTTGATCAAGTCATAATCCTGAAAGAATAATGCTAAAACATACTCTCAAAGAATTCAAGTGAAAATAGTCACCGGGTAAAACTACCCCAGTCACCAGGTAAAACTGCCCCAGCATCGGGTAAATCTACCTCAGTAAAGTCGGCCCAGTTAGTGAAAAAGTCAACAAGAAAAGAGTGTAAATAAGGAAGGTGCATTCCTCATTTGGGTACATCAAGCAAGCTCACTAAAGCTAGCAAGACAAGTGCACAAGAGAGAGAGAGAGAGTAGCAGCAGTTGGAGACTATTATTCTTGGGGTTATCTTATATTTGTTGCTTAGGCTATGACATGAGTAACTACTTTAATGTTATGACTCATTATATGAGCATAGATGTAATATCCCATGCAAACATATCATCATATAAGAAAACATTATAAGTGTCAATGAGGGTTTAGAGATATCACAACACATAGAACATGTGACATTATCTCTTACTAAGCACATCCAAGGCATATGGACCATCTAATCGTGCTAGAAGGACCTCTGACCAAGGACCTATGAGGAAGACAGAGATCTCAACTCAAGAATAAATGTCTGTGATATTATCACAAAACACATCTGATCAACATATCGCCCCTTGTTAAAAAAGGGGTAACAAGTAGTATTGCACCAACATGTGAATATTTTTCACAAGATGCACTTGAAAATTAAGCTCTATGGCATCTACCTGAGTGACATAGATTCCGTGACTAGTTGCTTGATGAATATCATAGAGTTGAGAGATCAATTTGTCTGCCACAAAGGTGAAGGTTAAAGATGAGTTGGTGCCCATTGTCTTGAGCGGTTTTTCTTCATTTTGCAAAACCTCTGTCTAGGGTATTTGTGCTCATGAGAATATGCCCTCATGTGGAAAGATTTGCGATGACTTTGTGCATGAAGAGACAAGGTTAGAATCCAATTCAAGCAAGGAAATTGAATTACAAGATACCTATATTATATGGAACGAAATATTGCATTGAACCCAATGTATGTTCCACATTCCATTGCTTTTGTATATAAAACTTCATTTTTTCCACTATATTATCTCCTTTAAAAAGTGGTACATACATCATAAATAATTGTTAGAGATGATTTTGTTTTAAGGATACATCACATTAAATATTATAAATTGAGATAAGCTATAAGTGAACTATATCAATAATTTTATAGCTTGCAATTGTACACTATTTTAAATATAAGTACCTATGCTACCCTCAACAATACCATTAGAAAATGACCAATGTCAACAATGTTGGATATTAAGGGGTTCATTATGAGACGAGGATTCTTCAACTATAACAACAACGAATAAAATAATATTACAATCACATTCAGGTCAATAATATAATGTATATCATGCAAAAAAAAATCTCAAATTGCACTACCTATATTATATGGAGCGGATTGCTGCACTCGACCCAATGCATCCTCATATGTGGATCCATGATCTGTAACGTTGTGAATAAAATATTTTTAGATTTCACATTGGGGCTAATAATATAACTTGTAATCTCATGTAAAATAAATTAAAATATCATATTAAAATACTTGTATTGTATGGCGTAGAATGTTTCACTAGACCTAATGTATGGTGCAAATTTCTTTGTTCTTGCATAGAAAACTTTGTTTTCTTGTCCATTGTCTTCTTCTTTGCATGAACCCGTCCATCACCCTTCACATATTCTTTCCTTTTTATATTGTGGTAAATGTTTAAAATGTCTTGCCTTGTCATCAAGGTATCCCGAGTTAACCCTGTAAACAACTCACCAGATTTGTGCTCTACATCATATATGAATTTATTCCAGATCATTGTAACACTGAAACCATCTTTAATCATTTGTTCAACACCAGCTCGTATATCTGATGATAAATGCGGTGCATAATTAAACATTTGAGGCCTGCCAATTGCATCCTTTCCATGACACACAATGTTGGATTTATCAACATGCCTACAATGAGTGTATATTATAATGGCATGCTCTGGCTTTAAGAAAAGTCTACGCATGATGAAGTGGCATCTGCAACCAACTTTAATGCTTTCACGTGGAATGCGTGTTTTCTTGGTAGAGACTTGTCCACTCATTGTCTTGTTATCATTCCGGACTTTACGATTGGACTCTGGACCATATGCACACCAATAACTAAACACAAATAATGACAACAATTTAGATAGAATATTGTTACATGTTTTGCATATTGAACTTAAAGTATAGTTTATAAATATATTGAACAAATTTTGACGTACACAGCATATTCCAAATATGTGTCAATGCGGGAATGCGTGATCTCCTCCTCTTGTCTTACTCGTTCTTGATTAACAACAAAATGAGTGGGGGCATTTTGAATTGATTGCTCTCCTCTTATAAAATCAGCAAATCTTGCATATGGAATAACTGCAACTTGGTCCCCAAAAACTTGTGTCCACGTCAAATCTTTAGCTGAAAATTTCATCATATTCTGTAGGTCTTGAACCTCCAACTCTAAAATTTCTTCCCACTTGCCCTTTTTTCCCATATCTACACAAGCTGCATAAAAATGAAACATCTTTTACAAAAACAATTTTAAAGCTAAGAAAATACATTGAATATCCTATACATCCTAAATGCATATGTGAATATGTTTAACAAATATATTATTTTTCTGATCACATGAGTAACAGATCATGAATTATAAATATGCAAATATATTGACTATTCAATCTTTTTTAGAATTAATTACAAAAAAATAAACAAATATATTAATATGCAAATATATATATATATATATATGAACGATCTTATAATTTTTTAAACAATTAATAATTGTTCACATAAATTAAAGGTTTTTGACAGAATCATAATTGATATTGATTTATAAAATTTATGTATTAATTATCTTTAAAAGAAAATATAAAACTATATTAGTAAAATTGATTTATAAAATCTGTATTAACTATCATTAAAGAAACTATAAAACTATATTAGTAATTGCAAGGTTAAAAAATAACAAATCAATAAATTAAAGCAATTCATAAATTAATTTGGAACTAATTCATAAAATGCATGTACTTACAATGTTTAAAAGAACTTGTAAGTTTTAAATCATATTAACAAATACAAGATTTAAAACTAACATAACAAAAAAATAAATGCAAGGTTTAAAAATAACAAAACAATAAATTAAAACAACCAACACTTGTGATGTAATGATTTGAAAAAGTCACATTACTAATAATTTGAAATTGTTTTATAAAATCCATGCAATATAACTAATAAGATAGTTTTGTCCGGCAATATTATATTGGACATTACATTTTGTCCAAATATTCAACGTTATGTTGCACATTAGATTTCGTTCATATCACAAGTATGCAGTTTCTTTTTATGTGCTATAAGATCGTTTTTTATTCATGGCACAAGTGCATGGCTTCTGTGTACAATGAGATCATTTTTTGTTCATGCCACAAGTGCATGGTTTCTTTGTGCATGCAATAGACTGCGAGTATTTTTTATTCATGGCACAAGTGCATGGCTTCTGTGTACAATGAGATCATTTTTTGTTCATGCCACAAGTGCATGGTTTCTTTGTGCATGCAATAGACTGCGAGTATAAAGGCGGTTGTAGGTATTTCAATCTTTTCTTTCTTGCTTCCTCTAAAGTAAAAAATGTCCTTTTGCACTCCTTGTAACAAAGTTTCAGATGTGTATCTATGGAAAAAATAAAATTTGATCCTTCAATGGTTGTGCTTTTGTTCACAACTATTGTTACTTTTAATCTTAAATCTATGCCCATATCATTATCTACGAGCACATCATGATTGTGTTAGATTTTGTGATATCATATCAAATATTGTATGAACCGCCATTGTAATGTCCTCGTCTGATTAGGCAACAAAACACCCACTAACCTACTTAATCCCCATAGGTTCGAGCAGGTACTTCATAAGAGGGGATTGACTGAGGACATTTGGTACTTAGAACAACTCGGGACACACATTCAATACTAAAGTCAGCAGTAGGCTAAAAGAAGCATTTTCTCTTTAGGCTTAAAAGTCAACATCAAATTAGAATCGCATGCATGCAAAAGTAAAAGCACAAACCCTAAAAGTGACATTCGAACCCTAAAAGCGCATAAGGATCTATTTAAGAAGGATGAGGGAGCCTAAAGAGATACCTATGTTTATTATTGATTGATTTGGATATTTGAGCAGCAGAACAGCGTGCAGCTACGGTAGTTGGGGTTGAGGACGGAGTCTTCAACTAACAAGGGTTCGGCAATGCAATATCTGCCCTAGTCTCCTTTAGGATAAACCATCCAGGTTTGTCACCGCATCTATCGTATTCATCATTATTTAGTGTTTCAATGTATGCCAGAAGATTATTTACAAGTTCATCCGTACAGCTGGGGGGGATTTAGCTGGAAAACCCCAAGTCATTCACCGAGACTCCGGATCACCATATTTCTTCCGCATGTGGCCTGCAACCTCACCAACAAGATCACTCTACTGCTTTGAGTGATTATCAACCACCGATTTGCTCACCTGGAGCAGCTAGCAACAGAACAGAGAAGAGGGAGGGCATGAACACCAGTCAAGTGAACCAATTCGCTAGGGTACCTGGAGAGGTCAAATCTTCTACATGCTTCGGCCATTCTCTCCGGCACAGGCACATCTACACTCCGGCAAATTTGCAGCTCCAACAAACCACCCCTCTACCAAAAACGTCACCTTTGACTGAGCCAGAATGTTGGGGGCACTACACTGGAAAAAGGGGTTATTACTTCATCAGCTCGGCTTATCTTGCATGCATATTTTCTCAGGAGTATCTTCAGTCGGATTATCAGTGGTAAATGTTACAATCTTTCCTACAAACCCTAACCCTAAATTCAGCTATAATTTAGGGCAATTTTACATGGCAGTTTTGCATGCCCGGCTATTCAGAAATTTTGCATAGAATTAGAAAATATCAGTATTTGAGATATTACAGTGGTATCAGAGCATGTTCCTTTCCAGCTGTGGGCTTGAACATGAGAAGTAAATGAATACAGAAAAGGATACTTTTGTAACCTATAGGACAAGGAGTAGGTACACGAAGGACTTTGAGGATATCCAACTAGAAGATACCAACTCAGACATGGACCCAACAGGTATACACTCTGAAAGGGGAAATGGAACGGGAGAAGATGAGAACATGATGGAGTTTTGCAGCCTAGTATCTGCATTGCAAGACTTAGCCAAAGGGCAAAAAGATGTACTTAATGCAATCAACAGATTATCGACGAAACCAAAACCAAGTAACAGCAGTACACCTCTCTCACGGGTAGATAGAGGGTCTACAAGCAGCAGTGGGAAGGTTGCATACACCAATATACAGAATACACCCCACATATATAACAGACCTTCCAACATGCCTACTATGCCTCACTTCTTGGCAGATGCAGTAGCAGGTCCAGTCATGCAGGTAGAGCCTAGTGAACCCTTTGGGGCTTATTTGCAGGAATACAGGGACTTAGGGGATGAGTTTCATGCAGCCATGTCTTTTTCGAATTTTTGCAACATGAAGAGTAGGAACGGGCCCAGGAATTTCAACAAGGGATTCAATCATAACTATGAGTTGCAGAAAACCTTGGGCAGGTTGACCATCCCAAACTTTGATGGGACTCGCAGAGGTTCAGCGAGGATATGGGTTCAGAAGTTGGATACCTATTTCCAACTAAATCCTATGACAAAGACAGATGCCATTAAATTGGCTACACTCCACCTAGACGGAGAGGCTCATAAGTGGTGGTACCACGGATTAGTGACATTGGGTCACAACACCATCCATTCCTATAGTGAATTCACTCAGAAACTCATGGAGCAGTTCGACAGGAAAGATCCAGAGATACAATTCAGAGAGTTGGCTCAACTCACACAAACAGGTAGCGCCAAGGCCTTCATCTCAGAATTCCAGAGGATAGCGGTCATGGTAACAGATGTGTCAGAGAGCAAGTTGACGATGTTTTTTACTAAGGCCCTAACAGAGCCACTACGGGGATGGGTGAAAGCCTACAAACCCCCCACTCTACAGAATGCCATTAGCTGAGCCAAAGATCTCCAAGACTCAGCCCCGAAGAACAGGTTCCCTCTCAAAACCAACTTTCTAGTTAGGGACAAGGACAAGAAACCTTTCCAGCAGGATTTTCCAAAGAAAACATGGTTAGACGAGAACACTAGGAAAGACTTGAGGCGAAAGAAATTATGTTTTACTTGTCAGAAACCATGGGTTTTAGGGCACAGGCGCGCAGGAAAGGCCAAGGCTCACTACATCGAAATATATTCGAACAGTGACGGGGAGGACTATGAGCAAGAGGCGACAGAAGAATTACAGGCAACAGAGGAAGAGTCGCTCTAGGGTGATACACTAGAGGGATTTATTGCTACGTTATCTGGAGTACCTAGATTCCATACTCTCAAGGTCAGAGGAGTAGTACAGGGCCACAGAGTGGGAGTATTGATTGATGGAGGAGCAACCCACAATTTCATCGATTTCGCTTGGGTAGCCGAGAGGGGTATTCCGACAAAGAAGTTCGAGGGATTTATTGTAGCTGTAGTCGAAAACTCCAGCATGGAGTGCAACTATTGGATTCCAAAATTGAATGTCACATTAGGCAACTACCAGATGACAAATTCATTTTATGTAGTAGATGTGGCAGATACACATGCAGTATTAAGCGTTCAACGACTTTATTCAATAGGAAAATATACTACAGACTACCGAGCAATGGAAATGGAATTCCAGGGGCCAGATGGGAAACGGGTAGTTTTGAGGGGCATGAACACTTATCCCCCAAAACCAATATCTTCACAGAGAATGGAGGCAGTACTCAGACAGGATGACATAGAATGGGCTGCATAATGTTTTGTCACCTTTAGGAAACCTCCAGAGAACAACACACAACACCTAGATGATATTCAAGCTTTATTACAGAAACACGAAAAGGTATTTCAGGACCTTCCAGCAGGTAGACCGCCAGACAAGGGCTTTGAGCACATCATTGAGCTAGAGGAGGGGACACAGGCAATCGTCACCACTCCTTATCAGCATCCCAAAAGATATAAGGACGAGATCGAGAAGACGATCAAGGAATTACTAGAGCTTGGATACATTCGGCCCAGCTCTAGCCCCTTTGCATCATCAATGGTCTTAGTCAAGAAGAAGGATGGCACACTGCGAATGTGCATCGATTACAAAGCACTCAATAGAAAGACCATCAAAAACAGGTATCCCATCCCTAGGATTGATGAACTAATGGATGAGCTGCAGGGCGCCAAATACTTTTCAAAGATTGATCTTCACTCGGGGTACCATCAGATCCGAGTAAGGGATCAAGACATTTCTAAAACAGCTTTCCGTTGTCACTATGGTCACTATGAATTCCTGGTCATGCCTTTTGGACTTACCAATGCTCCAGCTTCAGTCATGCATGAACCATACTTTCAGAGCTCAATTACGTAAGTTTTTGCAGGTATTCTTTGATGACATCTTGATTTACAGCAAAACATGGGAGGAACATCTGAAACATCTGGACGAAGTATTGAGCATTCTAGAAGAACACTCGCTTTATGCGAAGATGTCCAAGTGTGAATTTGGCATGAAGGAAATGTTGTATCTAGGGCACATAATTAGTGCAGAAGGGGTAGAGGTTGATATGGAGAAAATTCAAGCTATCAAGGATTGGCCCACGCCAAAAACAGTCACAGAATTGAGAGGCTTCTTAGGCCTTTGCACATATTACCATAGGTATGTTAAGGGGTTCTCCCAATTCGTCGCACCCCTCACAGATCTCACAAAGAAGGGAGCCTTCACCTGGACAGAATTAGCACAGAAAACTTTTGAGGAAATGAAAGTCATCATGAGTTCTTGCCCGGTTTTAGTATTACCAAACTTCTCACAGCCATTTGCAGTAGAATGTGATGCCTCAGGGGAGGGGCTAGGAGCAGTATTGATGTAAAACCATCACCCCATTGCATTTGAGAGCAAGAAACTGAAGAACTATGAGCGCCTCTACTCCATATATGACAAGGAGATGCTATCCATCTTACATGCTCTCACTAAATTCAGACAGTACCTGGTGGGCAGCAAGTTCAAAATCAAGACAGATCATAACAGCCTTAAGTACTTCTTGGAGCAGAAGGAGCTGAATGAGCGCCAACAGAAGTGGGTTAGCAAAGTGCAAGCCTACGATTTCGAGATAGAGTATGTGAAGGGTAAGAGCAATATAGTAGCTAATGCATTATCCAGACGACCCGCTTCAGTATCTCTCATGAGTATATCTACAGATTGGAGGGCTCTTCTCTTAGTAGAGTAGTCCAAAAATAAATTCACTTGCGAATTATTGGATGGGCAGGTTCAAGATGACAGGTACAGAATTATCGATGACATCATCTATTACAAGAGCAGGATATACCTCATCCCAGAATCAGCTTTAAGAAAGAAAATCATATAGGCATCACATGACTCTCCACTATCAAGACATCAGGGTTTCTTGAAGACCTATAGGCAGATCCAAGAGAGATTCTCATGGAAGGGCCTCAAGGGGGAGGTTATGCAGCACGTGCAGGAATGCAGCATTTGTCAGCAGAACAAGATTGAGCATATCCATCCAGCAGGGTTGCTTCAGCCACTACCAATTCCGGAACAGAAGTGGGAAAGTATCTCCATGGACTTCATTACAGGGTTGCCCAAGGTCCAAGGGCGAGATTGCTTATATGTCATGGTTGATCGACTAACCAAATTCGCCCATTTGTTTGCTATATCATCCGATTACTCTGCAGCCCAGGTAGCTGAGTTATTTTTCAGAGAGGTCTTCAAGTTACACGAGTTACCCAAGACCATTTTCAGTGATCGAGACAGTAGATTCACCGGTGCCTTCTAGCATGAGCTATTCAGGTTAGTGGGAACCGAGCTTGCTACCAACACAAGTTATCATCCCCAGAGTGATGGATAGACCGAGATTGTCAACAAGTGGATTGAAGGATATCTGAGAAACTATGTAGCAGGGAAGCAGCGAACCTGGATTAAATGGCTACACTTAGGGGAATACTACTACAATACTACCTACCACATGTCTATTAGGATGACACCTTTTAAGGCATTATATGGCTATTAGGCCTTGGACTTTGCAGATTTAGCATTCGGAGACAGCAGGGCTCCTAAGGAAATGGATTGGGTATAGGACAGTTAGGATATCCTTAAAATCCTGAAAGAGAACTTACAGACAACCCAGAATCAGCAGAAGTTGTATGCAGACGGACACAGGGTTGAGCGGAGCTTTGAAGTAGGAGATCTGGTATACTTACAGCTCCAACCCTTCAGACAGTCTTCACTTAAGAAGAACGGAGCGGAAAAGTTAAAACCTTGCTTCTACAGACCCTACAGAATAATCAGAAAGGTGGGAGAGGTGGTGTATGAACTAGAACTGCCACAGGAGAGCAAAATTCACAATGTATTCCATGTGTCCAACCTAAAAAAGACCATTGGACAACACATTGCTCCATCAACAGAGTTACCTCCTGGATGATGAGGGACTATTGGTACTGATTCCAGAACAGATCGTACAGACTCAAGAAAGAAAACTCTGAAACCGGGGATTAGAGATACTTGGTCCAACGAAAAGAATTACCTCCAGAGAATGCCACATGGGAAGGAGAACAAGTATTGCAGCATCCCAGTTTGCAGTTGCTTGAGGACAAGCAATCTCAAGCGATGAGGACTATAATATCCTCGTCCGATTAGGCAACAAAACACCCGCTAACCTACTTAATCCCCATAGGTTCGAGCGGGTACTGCATAAGAGGGGATTGACTGAGGACATTTGGTACTTAGAACAACTCGGGACACACATTCAGTACTAAAGTCAGCAGTAGGCTAAAAGAAGCCTTTTCTCTTTAGGCTTAAAAGTCAACATCAAATTAGAATCGCATGCATGCAAAAGTAAAAGCAGAAACCCTAAAAGTGACATGAGAACCCTAAAAGCACATAAGGATCTATTTAAGAAGGATGAGGGAGCCTAAAGAGATACCTATGTTTATTATTGATTGATTTGGATATTTGAGCAGCAACACAGCGTGCAGCTACAGCAGTTGGGGTTGAGGACGGAGTCTTCAACTAACGAGGGTTTGGCAGTGCAATATCTGCCCTAGTCTCCTTCAAGATAAACCATCCAGGTTTGTCACCGCATCTATCGTATTCATCATTATTCGGTGTTTCAGTATATGCCAAAAGATTATTTGCAGGTTCATCCGTACAGCTGGGTGGGGATTTAGCTAGAAAACCCCAAGTCATTCACCGAGACTCTGGATCACCATATTTCTTCCGCATGTGGCCTACAACCTCACCGACAAGATCACTCTACTGCTTTGGGTGATTATCAACCACCGATTTGCTCTCCTGGAGCAGCTAGCAGCAGAACAGAGAAGAGGGAGGGCGTGAACACCAATCAGGTGAACCAATTCGCTAGGGTACCTGGAGAGGTCAAATCTTCTGCATGCTCCGGCCATTCTCTCCGGCACGTGCACATCTACACTCCGGCAAATTTGCAGCTCCAACAGACCACCCCTCCACCAAAAACGTCACCTTTGACTGATCCAAACTGCTAGGGGCACTACGCTGGAAAAAGGGGTTATTACTTCATCAGTTCGGCTTATCTTGCATGCGTATTTTCTCAGGAGTATCTTCAGCTGGATTATCAGTGATAAATGTTACAATCTTTCCTACAAACCCTAACCCTAAATTCAGCTATAATTTAGGGCAATTTTGCATGGCAGTTTTGCATGCTCGGCTATTCAGAAATTTTGCATAGAATTAGAAAATATCAGTATTTGGGATATTACAACCATCCTCCTGTGTTGTATCAAATCCTAGAACAAAACTCCACACAGAAAAACATTGAAAAGGCATGCTAACTAGAGATTCAAATCGAAATATGTGTTCATTGATAGAGTTGGTTGGTGTCGTATCATACAAAGGAATTAAAGACTCCCCGTGACATGAACAAGACATATCCTCCAATGGAGTTTCTACAATAAAACCAATATGTTTGCCAATTGAACCCATCTGATCAAAATCGTTGATAGATTCCTCGTGAAGTGGACTATGTACTTTATCCACAATTTCAAAACCCCTCTTTTGTTCTCCTCCATAGTTGTTATGAGGCCCCATTTCTGACAAATTACCTAAAAATGTAGCTATGATTTTGTTACTTGAATCCATTGAGTATTTTCCCTCAATAGTAATGAAATTTATCTCCCTCTCAATCCCCCCGCTCAAGTTCATTTACTTAGTGACTTATGGATTAAATTAAGTTATTAACAGATCTAGGATTTGTGTGTTAATTCAAACGATCAAAGCTAAAACCCTGGGGAAATTTAAGTATGAAATTATGGGAATACCCAAGGTATGGTTTGATTAGTGAATTAGGGATTTTAACACACTAAGCTCATTGCTTGGATGAGAGATATGACAGTGTTCGAAATCCAAACAAAACATACTTAGAAAATTGTTGAAAATGCAGGGAGGGCGATTTACCTACGAGATCAGTGCCACTTCTGCATGGGTAGGTGGGGTCCAAAGATGATGCCTAGGATGGAGATTTGGTCTTGGATAATTGTCGTCAAAACCCAAATCACCGAATTTTGAATTTCTAAGTGTAAAATGCTCCGGTGATTTTTCCTACTTACTACAATCGGGTTTTCAGTAAAAATAAACAACGGGCAATGCATGAAAAATTAAAACAGAGAGAATGAAGCTGAGAAACTCACCTAGAATCTGTAGATACCTTCCTGGATGACGAGGATTGCTTCCTCATAGATCAAATAAGAAATCCAAACAAGATCTTGATGAAAACGCTTTGCTCAATGACCCTAGCGTCCTGTCTACCTGCCACACGAAGGGAAAACCAATAAATAATGAGAAGCAAATCAGGATCTGCAAAATAAAAGCTAAGAATCAAGAAGCGAAGAGTCATAAAGAAATAATCACTCCCTGTTGAAACCCAATTTGAAGTCAGACGTTAGGTTGAAGCTTAACCAATGTGCCCCCTCTCTAAATCGTCTTCTTTGCCTCAAATCGAAATGGATCTAAAAGATACAAGAAAGTTGTCTCGGAATAACTCAATGCAAGAGAGAAATAGTTTCAATCATCGTCACATTAATTCATCCACAAATACACAAGTATTGAATCCCAGAAAAATCTCTTTATTTAGAAGTTTCAATGTCAGAGCTCATGGTTTACAATGGGGGGGTCTCTTCTTTATATAGCCTTTAAGAGACGCAAACCCTAACTTACTTTTTCATCCAACGGTTGAGAATATAACATCAATCGTGGAGATCACTTTTACACGGATCAATACATGGATCAACTTGACTAGATCAAGGAGGGCGCACATTTTCCCAAGGACACCTTGTCTAAGTCAAAATCCATCATAACATAAGATATAACATGATAATAAATCAAGGGGGTCACCTTAGGGGCTCAATTCTCCCAAGGCCTCATTACAACATCATAACGTAAGATATAACAATGTCATACATCATATCACCAAGGTGAGGGGTGCCCCATGGGGAACATCCTTCCTAGAAGAGCCAAATAAATAATCCTGGACATAAAACAAACTGAAATTGTTGTGGAAGTGCTCGAAGAGCCATAATAAATCACCTAGAGAAATCCCCTTGCTATTTCCTTGACCACACAAGCTGAATCGATTTTTTCAATGATTCCCTAGTTCATTTTTTATGGTACATCCTCTGAAAATCATAGAAATTATGATAACTTCATTCAGGCTGAGAACTGGGGCAAACTGACTACACATGAGTATCTGGAGACATAGTAGAATGGTACCAGTGACTACTCATACCCCGTGGAGCACTATGGCGCCCTAGGAAAACCATAATAACTGCAATAATAATATAATCTGACCAATAATAAAGGATAATAACCACTGATCATGTAATCTGAAGCCAAACTCTGAAAACTGAAACCGCAGTATTGGTCCTAGGCATGTATGGAGCAAATATAAGTACTCTCAAATTTTTAGCCACTGCATTGGGAACCATGGTTGAATTGGTCAACTAGGTTGACCAAGTCAAAATACCCAAACTAGAGGTGAGATGTTGAACTAAGTTGAACCTGCATGCATCCAAGGTAAGAACTGCTCCAAAATTTATATTAAAACCCAGCTTAAATTATGTCATTCAAAATCATGGTGGCAATAATAATAATAATAACTAGTAACATATACCTATGTTTTTTGAAAATTCATTGAATCCTCTGGAAGTCTCTTGTATATGCCATACTTACAAAGTTTAAACCATTTGCTAGTGTTGGGTGAGGATGGAAAACAAGGCTAAAGTAAAGGGCGATGACCTCTAGTTGGTTTTGACCATGTGATCTCTCTAAATGATGACAAATAGACAACCAAAATGACATATGCATGACAAATAGCAATAGGGGATGGTGGTGTCTCACAAATGGATAAAGTACTTGGGATTGTTTCCTTCAGGCTCTAGCAAGTTTCCATTTAAACAAAGATTTAGCAATTTGGAACACTAGTAAACCTCCAAAGGCAGGTGCCCTAGAAAGCCTTCTAGGCTTCTAGAAAATGACAAAGGCATAACCTTGACAAGTCAACCCCACCCTGTTGCCCTGTAAGATAAAATGAGTCAAACATTATACAATGAATGAGTGCTCATCCTTTGACCAATGACTTTTAAACAACATTTAACTTTGATATAAGATAAGAGCCAGCCTCCAAAAGCAGGTGCCCTGGAAAGCCTTATGGGCTCCGGAAAATGACTGAGGCCTAGCCCCATTGCCAGCAAGCATCCATAGCCCCCAACGGGTTTGCCTCACCCCGTTTCCCTTGTGGGGGCAAATGAGCCTTACATCATACGATGGATGAGTGCTCATCCTTTGGCCACTAACTAATTTATAACATTTATACCTTGCATCATTTAGATATAACATTTATGCGTTTTGATACTTAGTGTCAAAAGACACTGTTGGGTGGAGCACTTGTTTTGAGGACTAGAGGAAAACCATCCGATGAACTTGGCCACACTGGCCAAGCCACATACTTCATAGCCAGAGACACAGAAAAACATGGAGTTTATCATGCATAAGGGTCAAGATGGGGAAAGGGATCTTCAATCTCACAGGTCTCAATCAACATAGGTCATGGGAGAAAATCAATTATGGATGAACTGGATGGAAGGGGACAAATGATACATGGAACCAGCATAGCACTAATGTTTAAAATTTGTGTAAAGCATGGCATAAGCAATAGTCTTCAACATCAGATTCTTTAATCATTCTCAACACAAGTTTAAGCATCAGTATGTTGATTAAGTTGTCATTGATGCCAACAGTGTCTGGTGGAGGTCGTGGTTGAATTGGTCTTGGTGCCCCCTATGGAGCCCCTGAGAGTAAAGGGTTTGTGTGTGTTGTTTGTATAGTTGTCAAAGTCAAAGGAGTCTTTTTGCGGTTGTCCAAGCCCAAGCTTGAAGCACTTGGACGCCTTGGGACAATGGCAAAAGCCTTGGTTACCCATTGACTTGGTTAAGTGCCCCTCAGCTGTATCTTAGTCCCATTTGAGTCATGTGTTGTATCCCTTGCTCCTGGTTGTCTTTAGTTGCCTCTATGTTGCTTGTCATGCTTAAACTTGTTATGGTCTCTTTGTTTGATGATGTTGATATCCTACATGTACCTTCACATATGATAGTTTGGTCTTTAAGCCCACAATCTTGAATTTTGGAACCCTTACTTTGTTATGGATGCAAAATATTGATATGGAGACCTTGAAATTGTTGAAGCACCTGTTTGATGAAGATTGATTGGTGGTCGTGGTAATTATCCTCATGGAGACTTTGACATAGCCCATAAAGCCTTCTTGCTTATTGTTGATGAAGCCTTTGATATTTTAAACAAGCCCTTGTTGATGACAACATGCTTCAAGAAATACATGATGAAGACTTTGCTTGATGTTGATGCCATGATGATATATGATAACCTTCCCTTGAGGAAGTTCTTGGAACCCACAAAATATGTGGTTTGATAGTCCTTGGAGCCACTACATGGTTGATGATGATTGCATGCTTGATGATGGCCTTTGTGGAGCTTGAAGCTCATTGCACTTGATTGTAAAAGTTCTTGAACCCACACACTTGGCATGTGGACCACTTGATGGACAAGGTATTGGTTCATTATAATGATTATGTCCTTGTATCCTTGATGATAAAGGTCATGATGATGATCTTGATGTGGTCATGGAGCCCTTGGACATGGTAGTATGTCTTTGATATCCTTATTGGTGACTTACGATGATAGAACCCACATGGCCCTCAAAGAAGCCCTCTTTCTTTATGATGATGAAGTCATATGATAATGAAACCCTTGTGCATGGCCTTAAAACCCTTATAAATGTTTGAAGAAACATTCAAAAAGTTATCAAGTCAAATTCTGATATCCTGCACAAATTGAAGAAAAGAAGGGAAAAATACCAAGTAATTGCAAATAAGCCCATCATAGGGAGATAGTCCTCGTCAAGCCCTTTTCGTTGATATGTCGAGTGTCTCCTAACTCCTTACGATTGATGAGTTTTGATTTTAAAAATCAATGTATTTGCCCCTTTACAAGTAGGTCGGCGTGCTAAAAGAATTCAATTAATTTTTAATTATTACTACAAGTCGGCCAAACATGTGAATAAATACTCCACAGCCTATATAAATAGAAGATCAAATATTTCATTTGTTCATCAATCAAGTCTATCTTTGGTATTTCGCAACTCTTGGAGAAAAGTGTGAAACTTTGTGGAGGAGAAATGTTTGGGCATCTTTAAGGATTGAAGAGATTCACTAAAATTGACATAACTTTCTCATACGGAATCAAGATTACAAAATTCTTGGCTCGTTGGAAAGCTTGTTGTGAGGGCTATGTGATGACATGATATAGAGTATCTTTTGGTTTGTCTATTGTTTCTTCATCTTGTGATCTTCGAAAAGGTATGGTTCATGCTTCTGAGTTTCTCTTGTGATGGCACATGTCTCTCATGGATAGAGTTCATCTTTGATCTTAGTATGTGAGCCTCTATATTGGTATATCTCTTTGAATTCATTGAATATGTTATAGAGGCTATGGTGATGGTTATCTTGGCATATATCTTGATGTGATCTTGATATAGATCTTGATGATTATCTTGGATATTGTTGGCATAGATCTTGGTGTTTATCTTGACTATTGTATAATGTAGTATTGAATGAGAAGTTGACATGTAAGTAAGAGAAATTGTGAGCGATTTATTTGATCAACCTAAGTGTTTTCTTTGAAAACTAGTTTGACAAGTGTTGATCATTGCGTCTTTGACCTAAGTGGAGCTTGATTGTTATTGACTGTCAATGACAACCTTTGACAGTATTGTAAGTGACTATTTGCTTGATATTTGTTTGATTTGTTGACTTGATTTGACAAGAGTGAAAAATCCTTTTGTGTCTAAGAGTTTATGAGATTGATTGAGTTTGACATAGTTGGTTAAGTCTTTTATCTCATTGGCTGAGGTTAGTTGGTTGAGGTTTATCTTGTTTAACTGTCAAGTCTTCCTTGATTGTGATTGAGGTTGGTTGTCGTGTCATTGAGTTGAGTGTGATTGGACAAAGTTGTTGGACACACCAAGCACACTAAGATGGGGGGGCGTGAACATTATGTATAGCTTTTGTTACCTTTTCAACAATAACAATCATCAGCAGGTTACTCAATATTATGCAGAATACGTTGTTATCATTATATCCACAATTATAGCTCATCATCACATAAGAAGCATAGTAAAACACAATACACGATTTTTACGTAGAAACCCAAGTCTCGAGGAGAAAACCACATAAACTTTATAATAATAGTTTTCCAGCAAGAGCTGAAAAGAGGTAACAACCCCCTTGTTACAATGAATTCATTTCTCCAGCTACAACTAGAAGGACATTACAACCCCCTGATTTACAGGCTGCAACCTAAAGGAAGCCCTAGCTTCCTATATTTCCTTGCCTCGTCTTGCCACCCTTATATGAAGATAGAAACTGTTGAACCTGTGGACCTGCTAATCAACACATGTACTACACTGCACCACACTGCTTACACATGCACCACACTGTACAACAACTATCACTGCTAACCACTACCCATCATTTGTTACTGTTGACCACCACTCATCAAATGTCACTGCTCATTATCTGACCACTTCTCATCAACTGACCACTGCACCACACCTGTACCAACAACCTATGCAAAACAATATGTCTAATCAATCTATTGCTCAAATCATCTGACTCAGTCAATTTGAGGCTAGCCAACTTCTCACCAAACTCAGTCCACCTAAGTCAAACCAACTGTTCATACAACTCATAAAGTGTGAGTCAAACCAACTACACATAAGGCAACCTGTGTCAATTCTGCTCAACTGAACCAACCTGTACCAAGTTGCTTGTGTACCTGTGCCAAATCAATCATATAGTTGTGTTAATCTAATCAAGTGCTCTAACAGTCAACCAACCCTTCTTACTTGGCCTAGTTCATTAAGTAAGAAACACATTTGAGCAACCAAGAGACTTCACATACGATCAACCAAACTTTGTTTAATCACACTCAACTCAATGACACCACAATGAACCTTAGTCACAGTCAAGGAAAACTTGTCAGTTAAACATGATAAAGCTCAACCAACTAAACTCAGCGAAGAAGATAAAAGACTTAACCAATTATGTCAATCTCATAAACTCTTAGACACAAAATAATTTTTCACTCCACTCAAATTAAGTCAATAAATCAAACAAATACCAAGCAAATAGTCACTTACAATACTGTCAAAGGTTGTCATTAACAGTGAATAATAGTCCAACTCCACTTAAGTCAAAGACACAATGATCAACACTTGTCATTCTAGTTTTCAAATAAAACACTTAGGTTGATCAAATAAATCACTCACAAGATCTATTACTTACATGTCAACTTCTCATTCCATACTACACTATACAACAATCAAGATAAACACCAAGATCTATGCCAACAATATCCAAGATAATCATCAAGATCTATATCAAGATCACATCGAGATATATGCCAAGATAACCATCACCATATCCTCCATAACATATTCAATGAATTCAAAAAGACAGATACCAATATAGAGGCTTACATACTAATATCAAAGATGAACTCTATCCATGAGAGACATGTGCCATCGCAAGAGAAACTCAGAAGTATGAACCATACCTTTTTGAAGACCACAAGATGAAGAAACAATAGATAAACCAAAATAAACTCTAGATCATTGCATTACATAGTCCTTGCAACAAGCTTTCCAATGAGCCAATAATTTTGTAATTTTGAGTCCGTATAAGAAATAAATCTCTCACGAGATCTATTACTTACATGTCAACTTCTCATTCAATACTACACTATACAACAGTCAAGATAAACACCAAGATCTATGCCAACAATATCTAAGATAATCATCAAGATCTATATCAAGATCACATCAAGATATATGCCAAGATAACCATCGCCATATCCTCCATAACACATTCAATGACTTCAAAGAGATATCTACCAATATAGAGGCTTACATACTAATATCAAAGATGAACTCTATCCATGAGAGACATGTGCCATCACAAGAGAAACCCAGAAGCATGAACCATACCTTTTCGAAGACCATAAGATGAAGAAATAATAGATAAACCAAAATCAACTCTAAATCATTTCATCACATAGTCCTTGCAACAAGCTTTCCAACGAGCCAATAATTTTATAATTCTGAGTCTGTATGAGAAAGTTATGTTAATTTTAGTGAATCTCTTCGATCCTCAAAGATGCCCAAAAATTTCTCCTCCACAAAGTTTTGCACTTTTCTCCAAGAGTTGTGAAATACCAAAGAGAGACTTGATTGATGAACAAATGAAATGTTTGATCTTCTATTTATATAGTTCATGGAGTATTTATTCACATCTATGGTCGACTTGTAGTAGTTATAATTAAAAATTAATTGAATTCTTTTAGCAGGCCGACCTACTTGTATAGGGGGGGAATTCATACATTAACCTTTAAAGGGCTTGACGAAGACTATCTCCCTATGATGGGCTTATTTGCAATTACTTGGTCCAATATTCTTAAATCCTTCAATTTGTACAGGACATCAAAAATTGATTTGAAATCTTCTTGATGGCTTCTTCAAGTATTTTTATGGCACCAAGAGCTACATCACCAATAAAGGGTATCTTCCATGTTCAAGGTCTCCATCATATGCAATGCAAGTTCTTCATCATCATTAACAAGGGTTTGTTTAAGATATCAAGGGCTTCATCAACATGCAAGGGTTCCATAAGAAAGATTATGGTGTACAATGCCTTCATGTAATATGAGCAAGGGTTTCATCAACATTCTTGTGGGATTATGGCCATCAAGCAAGGTCTTCTTCAACAACCTTGTGGGATTATTCCCAATATGAGGTTCAAGGGTTTAAAGGCATCATTATTTTGACCAAGGGCCTCTTCATTTATATGTCAAGTGCAAGGTCAATGTGACCACTAGTATATGGGCTTCAAGGTATGACTAGAGTGCTTCCATCATGTGCAAGGGTTGAGAACATAAAGACATCTTCAACGCTCTTGTAGTCTAAGGACCAACAAGCAAGGGTTTCTTTGACTATGATCCTCAAGCAAGAAGGACTTCCAGACTTCAAGGGATTCAACCATATCTCCATCAAACTTGTGGGTTAAAATCCATGCTCAAGGACATCTTCAAAGTACCAAGGCATCATCATCATGAGGGAAACATATATCTATGCAAGTATAAAGGCTTAAACATCAAAGGGTTCATATATGGGATTCAAGGGCTCCATATCAATATTGTGCATCCATAACAAAGTAAGGGCTCCAAGATTCAGGCTTATAGGCTTAAGGACCAAACTATCATATGTGAAGGTACATGTAGGATATCAACATCATCAAACAAAGAGACCATAACAAGTACAAGCATGACAAGCAACATAATGACAACAAAAGACAACCAAGAGCAAGGGATACAAAACATGACTCAAATGGGACCAAGATATAGCTGAGGGGCACTTAACCAAGTCAATGGGTAACCAGGGATTTTTCCATTGTCCCAAGGCCTCCAAGGGCTTCAATCTTGGGCTTGGACAAAGTCAAAAGGGCTCATTATACACAGGCAACCACAAACAACAAACTAACCCTCAAGGGCTCCACAAGGGGCACCAAAGACTCAACAGTTGGCATAAATGACCAAACACAGTTGGCATCAATGACAACTTAATCAACAAAAGTTTGGTTGACCATATGTGAAGTCTCTTGGTTGCTCAAATGTGTCTCTTACTTGATGAACTAGACCAAGTAAGAAGGGTTGGTTGACTGTTGGAGCACTTGATTAGATTGACACAAGTATATGATTGATTTGGCATAGGTACACAAGCAACTTCGTACAGGTTGGTTCAGTTGAGCAGGATTGGCACAGGTTTTCTTATGTGCAGTTGGTCTGAATTACATTGGATGAGTTGTATGAGCAGTTGGTTTGACTTAGTTGGACTGAGTTTGGTGAGCAGTTAGTTAGACTTAAATTGACTGAGTCGGATGATGTGAGCAACAGATTGTTTTGCATAGGTTGTTGGTACAGGTGTGGTGCAGTGGTCAATGGATGAGAAGTGGTTAGATGATGAGCAGTGATAGTTGATGAGTAGTGGTCAGCAATAACAATTGATGAGAAGTGGTCAGCAATGACAGTTGTTTTGCAATGTGGTGAAGGTTAAGCAATGTAGTGCAGTGTAGTACAAGTGTTAATTAAGAGGTCTGCAGGATCAATGCAGTCGTGGTTCAACAGTTTCTATCTTCATATCAGGGTGGCAAGATGGGGCAAGGAAATATAGGGAGCTAGAGCTTCCTTCAGGTTGTAGCCTATAAATCAAGGGGTTGTAGCCTCCTTCCAGTTGTAGCTGGAGAATTGAAGTCATTGTAACAAGGGGGTTGTTGCCTCCTTCCAATTGTTGCTAGAAAACTATTATTATAAGGCTTCTGTGGTTTTTCGCCCATGACTTGGGTTTCCACGTAAAAATCTTGTGTACTATGTTTTTCTATGCTTCCTATGTGATGATGATATGATGATATGTGATGATGAGCTATAATTGTTGATATAATGATAACAACATACTTTGCATAGTATTGAATAAGTTGTTGATGATTGTTATTGTTGAAAAGTAACAAAAGCTATACACATTGTTCACCCCCCCTCTCGGTGTGCTCGATGTGTCCAACACAATATATATGTAATATAAGCATAGGTCACCATAATTATCATAACATAACAAGTTTTAGGTGTTAATATACATTAGAGAGCAAAATCCAACCAAGGAGCCATGTACCTGATCTCACCATATACCTATATCTATTTGATATGCCCATCTATAAAATGTGTACCACCTATACTACTATGCTCAAATGAACTAGGTCACTACAGAAGTCATCTTAGAGGACAAGGAGATCTTAGTCCTGGCAAGGAAATACTCTATATCTGAAATATAAACAAAGGCTTTGAATGGCTCAGGCTGCAATGATCCATGTTGAAACCCCATCTGAATGGGTAGCAAAGAAAAAATAAAGAGATCAATCTGTACGCTGCATCATGGTAGCCCAGCTACAATATATGTGTGATAACACCTCCGTTGTAAGTTGGGGCAATAGTCCCCAAGAAAAGAATGTAAAATGTATTTTTGAGTCTCCCTAGAGGAAGTTGGCCTAGTAAGGTCCAGAAGTCGGCCCTATTGGACCAAACCCAACTGAAGAATATAAATAGGGAGGCGACCTCCCTCATTTGGACACATAGCAATTGCAACCAAGTTTACTCCAAGAGAGAGAAAGGCAAGTTCGTTGTGGAAGAAGAAGAAGAAGTTGCAGAAGACATCTTATCCTTGGGTTTTCTATCTTTGTCTGACATTGTACTCAGTGATGAATCTATACAGAAAAAGTTGTTGGGTTTTCTCCCTTGTGGTTTCCTAGGATAAAATTATTTGTGTCTTTCTTTTGTTCTGTGGTTGTCTATCTTTCGGTGATCCTAGTGCATTAGATTAAAGATCTAATATATTTGAATTAAAGTACAAACTCTAACATGGTATCAGATCCACCCTGAAAGAAGGCACTGTGCAGCTAAGGAAACTAAGTCTTCCAAGATTCGGCATTATTCTCCAAAAAAGAAGGCTAGACTAACTCGCCACAAGGCGACACATCTTTTGGTGGAGAAAAATTCCAGTTTGAAGAAATTTCATTCTTGACCTCACCACTACTACCAGGAGAAACTAGGGCATCAAGTTTTTGGAGCTTCTCCCCACAAAATTTGGAAAAGGACCTCACTAGGCAACTCACCTCAAGGAGGTGCATCTTTCTATCCAGATAGAATTTCAAAATTCCAAGTTTGAAAAATTGGGGTTTCTCTTCTGAACCCTAGGTCAGCCAGATCAAGGAGCAGTTTGGGCATCTCAAATTGGTAAGATCTATTTCTTTACTATTTTCATTTGAGGTTCTCATATCAAGATGTTGAATCATACCAAGCTTGAAGGATCTAACAACTTTCGAGCATGGAAGTATAGAATCTCTCTGATTCTAGAAGAAAATGACATGGACAAGTATGTTACTAAGGAGGTTCCAGAACCAGAAGGAGATGATGCAAAAGCTACTCACAAGAAGAACATGATAAGAGACAATAGGATCATTGCATACTCAATCAAAGATCATCTCATCCCTCATGTCTCATTATTGAAGACTCCCAAGAAGATGTTCGATGCATTGATCAAACTATTTGAAGGGAAGAACATCAACCGAAAGATGACCTTGAGAAATCTACTCAAGAACGTGAAGATCCAACACTCAGAAACCATCTAGTCTTACTTCACAAGGGTTTCTCAAATCAAGGAGCAACTAGAGGCCATTGAAGAAAATGTTGAAGGAGAGATCGTGATGACTACATTGAATGGTCTCCTAAGATCATGGGACTCAATCATTCAAGGAATATGTACCAGAAAGAAGCTAATCAAGTTCAGCAGAGGGAGGAATGCACCCAAGAAAAAGCCCGATTAGTGTCAAGAGAAGAGAAGATGGGAGTTGATGATGATCAAGCCCTAACAGCTCATGCAAAGAAGAATAGAAGCAAGAGGGAAGATCACCCTCACAGTAGGCCCAAAAGATTCCAAAAGAATCATAGACCAAAAAAGGACTAATCCAATCTCAGATGTTTCACATGTGATGAGAAAGGCCACTTTGCAAAAGATTGTCCCAAAAACAAGGGATCCACTAAGGACAACAACAAGAAAAGGCATCATGCACATACTGCTGAAGATGATGAACCAGCAAAGAAGAGAACAAAGGAAGATTCCTCAAGTGATGAGTAATATGTACTTTGATCCAAAAGGATTCAATCCATGATGAAGAAAAACCCCTCATACATCTCAGCATTGGATAATAAGGGATGCAGTTGTGATTGATGGAGAAGAAGGGACACTTAGATCTATGATGTAGAAGACTTGCTCAGCATTGTCGATCATGAGCAAGACAAACACAGGTCCTCGGAATCAGATGATAGAAAAAAGCACAATGTTAGAGACTCCAGTAATTCTTACAAGGAGACAAAGATCAAGAGGGAGTCTACCAAAAAACAAAGATAAGTGTTTAAACTATCATTTCCTATATATCTAGTTACTTAAATGATTTTGTTCAGTTGTGTACATCTTTATGTTCCTAGATTTAGGAAATGTATTGTGCATGATTGCATTCATGAACATTATACTGCTAAATATGCATGTTATGGGTAAGTGGCCTATGGTGTTGTAAAACATTCCATTGCTACTTATCTAGAATGAAACCTCTTTGTTGACATATTGGGAGTAGTGCACGCTCTTAATAATGTCTTGGTAGAGATCGAAAGCATCTAGAAAGTTACCGTATGTGTACGAGATATGGATGAATGTTGTAGCATTAGCTAAGATAGTTGCATGACTGTGTGACATATGTCTTTATGCATAAGAATTTGTCATTATTAATATGTTTTAAAAAATATGAAATGTTTCTAATCATGCAACTAAATTTGACTTGTAGGAAGGATCGGATGCAATCACCCACAAGAGAAGAATGATGAGGCTTGTTCTAAAGAACAAGTGACGATGGTTCAACCATAACACTCAAAGAAGATTCACTCCAACAAAGTACATGAAAAGGAACTTGAAGCTCCCAGGGTCAGAGACACCATGATGGAAGAAAGAGATTCAAAAGAATATGAGAATCTTGATATGACCAAGCCATAGAGACCAGTAGATCCACCTTGAGAGATGAACACATACAAGAGTAAAACAGCATGGGCACGAGAAGCTATCCAAGATGTAGAGAGATATGGTGCTCCAGATGGGACTTCCAGAGAAAGCAAGAGACCGAGACCATATTCCAACTATGTGGCACTACTTTGTGACATCATTGATGAAGACCCTTCCAACTATGAGGAAGTTGCAGAAAAGAAAGCATGGAAGGGTGCCATGATTGAAGAATATCAGTCAACCATGAAGAATGATGCCTGGGAAATGGTCCCAAGACTAGAAGGGAAGTTCGTAGTGTCTTCCAAATGGATCTACAAAATAAAGCATGTAGCAGGTGGCAGCATCGAGAAATACAAAGCAAGGTTCGTGGTTTCTCTCAAAAGGAGGGAGTCGATTGTGGCGAGATGTTTGCTACATTGAACAAACACACTTCTCCAAGTGCATATCGAGCAAAGAACCACATGTGCATAAAAGGCTTTGTACCAGTGTTGCAAATATCTCTGATTTTTCCCGATATTTCCAAATTCTCCCAAGTTTTTCAAGTTTCCAATTTGTCCAATATTTTATGAGGTTTTCAGCTCCAACTTCCAAGTTTATTCTTGGCAAAATTTTCCAATATATTCCCTATATTTTCAATAAGTTTATTTCCAGACCCTCAAAAATATATTGCCCAAGATGATATTTGCAATATTGTTTTGTACAGTCTCAGAAGGCACCCATGGGACAACACATACAATTACTTGAGGATCAATTAGAATGATGGAGATCTCAACCTTTGCTACAAGGTTGAAGATGGGTGCAAGAGGAACTTTCAAAAAGTTCGAGATGGAGGATCTCGATATCCAGTGATATTGAGAAATGACATAGATGGATAAGATGGATACATCGTAGATCAACAACACAGGAGGCTACCTGTCACTACAAAGGGAGGATGATGCTCAGTTACAAATGGAGCAGGAAAGCTCCACTTCAGAGGGAGTGACAACAACAATGATTAGAGATGTGGCAAAATCCAAAGGAGATTTTTCTTAGCCAAGGAAAATGTGCAGAAAAGATCCTGAAAAGTCTACAGGCAGATGATTGGTTCGTTACGTGACAAACATGAGGCCGGTTACATGAATTGCGGTGAATACTTGAAGCCAATACATGATGGAGTCGAGACGTGTTCACATGGTTGTGACAAAGCACGTGCTGAGGTACCTAGAGGGTACGAACAAGTATGGCCTTAGATATGCAAGAGATTAGAGGATCTGTTTGCAGGATATGTTGACTCTAATTGGACTAGTAGTGCTACAGATAGGAAGAGCACTTAAGGTTGCTACTTCAACTTGAGGTCTAGCAAGAAGCAAACGAGCGTAGCACTGAGTACAACCAAGGCAGAGCATATTGCAGCTTGTTCAGCAAGTTGTGAGGCAGTATAGCTTCGGAAGCTACTGTCAGATTTGTTTGATCTCGAGTTAGAGGCGACTTGAATCTTCTGTGACAACCAAAGTAGTGTGAAGTTGTCCGAGAACCCAGTGTTCCATGACAAGTCAAAGCATATCGAGATTAAGTATCGTTGTATCTAGGGTATGGTGCAGAGAGGAGCAGTGAAGCTCCAGTATGTTATGACGGACGAGCAGACAGCGGATGTCTTGACCAAGCCTCTAGCAAGAGTGAAGTTTGAGTACTTCAGGGACAAGCTTAGAGTGGTGCAGATCGGTATCATTCGCAAGAGGGAGTGATGAGTCCCAGTGGTTTCCTACATCCAATATGAAAAAGGGTTGGCTCTGTAGATGTTGAAGTCTTAGTTGGAGCTAGGCCTACATCTAGTATGAAAAAGGATTGGCTCTGCAGATGATGAAGTCCTATAAGAATCTAGGCTTGCATCTAGTATGGAAAAGAACTGGCACTGCAAAGTTCTGTATTCAGTATGAAATAAGACTGACCCTGCGAAGGCATCCAGTATGAAAAAGGACTGGCATTGCAGAGTTCTTCATTCAATATGAAATAGGATTGACCCTGTGAAGGCATCCAGTATGAAAAAGGACTGGCACTGCAAAGTTCCACATTTAGTATGAAATAGGAGTGAACCTGCGAAGGCATCCAGTATAAAAAGGACTGGAATTGCAGAGATAGGCATTCAATATGAAACAGGACTGACCCTGCGAAGGCATCCAGTATGAAAAAGGACTAACACTGCAAAGATCCGCATTCAATATGAAACAAGACTAACCCTGCGAAGGCATCCAGTATGAAAAAGGACTGGAACTGCAGATATGTACATCCAGCATGAAAAAGAGCTGGCACTGTAAGTATATGTTGACCTACATCTAGCATGAAAAAGGGTTAGCCCTGTAGTTGATGAAGCCCTAAATGGGATCTAGGCCTACATCCAGCATGAAAAAGGGTTGGCTCTGTAGAACTTATGAGGACGTATAGATTCGAGAGATGTCACTAGTCAATGGCCGACGAGATGAGAATTGTTGCACCAGTGATGATGATCCAGTGATGATGACCTAGTGATGATGATCCAATGATGATGATGATGTCCAAAGATTATGTCCAGTTGTGATGATGACCGAGTCAAAAGAATACCTTCCTTTTAAGAGGGAGTGTTGTTGGTAATGTAACTTCGAAATATATTCTTCATTGTATTACTTGTACTATTATTATTATATTTTGTTGCACTTTTATTGTACCTCCTTTCGGGGATGTTTTCCCTCTGATCAGAGATGTCATTAATGTAATTGGTTGTGTAAGAGTTGAGGCAAAACCTCCGTTGTAAGTCGGGGCACTAGTCCCCGAGAGAATAATGTAAAATGTATTTTTGAGTCCCCCTAGAAGAAGTCGGCCCTGTTGGACCAAAAGGTCACCCAACTGAAGAATATAAATAGGGAGGGGTCCTCCCTCATTTGGACACACAACAAGTGCAAGCAAGTTCGCTCGAAGATAGAGAAAGACAATTTCGCTGGGGAAGAAGAAAAAGAAGCTACAGAAGACATCTTATCTTTGGGTTTTCTATCTTTGTCTGACATTGTACTAAGTGACGAATCTATACAGAAGATGTTGCTAGGTTTTCTCCCTTGTCATTTCCTAGGATAAAAAAAATTGTCTTTCTTTTGTGTTGTGCTTGTCTATCTTTCAGTGATCCTTGTGCATTAGATTAAAGATCTAATATGTTTGAATTAAAATACAAACTCTAACACACACGTGCAACCTTGGGAAATGTGCCAAAAAAACCTTTCTTGATTTCTATGTTGTACAGCCTAATTTTTCAGAACTGTACGGCCTCAAAATTCGTGCCCAACTCGTGTTGTAAAGTCTGCAATTAATGCAGCTCCTACCTCAAAATTTGTGAGGCACGACCTCTAATTAATGATGTACCTGCTGCTATATAGTTGCCTAGAAAAATGTGTCAGTCTTGGCAATCGTGCTCATACTCAGTCTCATCGATTTTAGTGTTGAAATATCTTCTCTTTGCCTTAAGGAATCGATTTCTCTTCAAACCCTTGTATTCTCTCATTTCTCTTGCTCTCCAAATCTCTCAAATCGCAATGAATGCATCCTCATGCCTTTTCCCTCTTTTTGTTCGAGTAACGACCTTCTTCAGGATTAATGGCTATGATTAAAAAATAACTAGATGAGATCGAGGGCCCACATTAATGCTCACTTTTCTCATAAAATGAAATTCACTCATATTTAAATAATAAATGAGACATTAAATACTTTCTTACCTTTTTAAATTTCATAGTCAAATTTTATTTTTTTTAATAACTCGAACTCACCTTTATAAAGTGACTTTATAAAAATAAAGTGCTTCACACTTTATAAAGTGTTAGGGACCACTATTAAGTGTCCTTGTCCACCCCAAGGCATCACAAGGTGAACAAACACTTCCTTGGTACTTTTTCAACATCCAAGAGAGAGACCAGACCAGTGTTTTGAATTTGAAAGAGAGCACACCAGTGCCCCACATATTGTGGATGAGGATGCTCTAGCCCTAACAGGGGAGAGCAAGGGTAAGGCAAAGAAGAAGAAGGGTGGTAAGAAGAACCTTGACATGTCCAAGGTCAAGTGTTTTATCTGCCACAAACAGGGACACTTTGCCTCCCAGTGCCCAGACAGGAAGAAGAAGAACAACACTCAGATGGCAAGTTCTGCAAAGGTGGAGGAGTTCAATAGAAACTTCGATGAGGAGTTTTGTCTGATAGCTTGAATGACAAGCACCTCAAGTAGCAGTATTTGGTACATCAACAGTGGAGCATCTAGTCATATGACTGGAAAGAAAAGGTTCTTCAAGGACTTGCAGGAGGGTGGAACAAGTATCCACATTGAGCGGGGTGATGATGCGTGTTATCAGGCGCAGGGAGTTGGCATTGTTTCATTTCAGAGGGAGTCTGGCAAGCCCCTCAGTTTTGCTAATGTGTTATATGTTTCGAAGTTGACCAAGAACCTCATATCAGTCTCCACTCTGGAGGACAAGGGATTTCAGGTAAAGTTCTGAAACCATAGAGTGTATATTAGGCCCAAGGGGTCAAATAGGAGCTTGGATCGGGTGATTGGGATCATGAGAGAGAAGGTGTATAGACTACACTTTCAGCTTACAAAGGCTCTAATCAGCAACGACAGCAGTCAAGGTGAGTTGTGGCATAAGAGGATGGCACACTTACACCATGGAGCACTAAGGTACTTGAGACAAGCAGTCATTGGAGTTCCTCAGGTACAGGAAGAAAAGCATAACCACTGCAAGGGTTGTGCGTTGTGAAAGAACATCAGGAAAACTTTCCCACAGAGTGAGCACAAGTCTAAGGATCCCTTGGACTTAGTGCATTCAGATGTTTGCGGACCTATGAGTGTCCAATATTTCAATGGTTACAGCTATTGCGTCACTTTCATTGACGACTATTCCAAGAAGAGTTGAATCTATTTCTTGAAGGCCAAGTCAGAGGTCTTTGAGAGGTTTCAGGAGTTCAAGACTCTCGTTGAGAACCATACATGAAGGAAGATCCGTGTTTTAAGAACGGACAATGGCAGAGAGTACACCTCCAATGAGTTCTTGGAGTATTGTTTGGCAAAGGGGATCAAGAAGGAGCACATCGTGCCTCATACCCCGCAGCAAAATGGAGTGGCAGAGAGAAAGAACAGGACTATGGTAGGAGCAACCAAGGCCATGCTATTTGATCAAGGATTACCACTATTCCGTTGGGCCAAGGCATACAGGACTGCAGTGTACATTCAGAACAGGTGTCCCCACACAACTTTGGGCAGGAAGACACCCGAGGAGGTCTTCACAGGCACTAGACTAGATGTGAGCCATATTCGCATATTTGGGAGTGTCTACTATTGTCACATCCATGCTGACACTAGGAAGAAGCTGGACTGGACCCTTCTAGAGAGAAGGGATGTCCATTTTAATGAGGACAGGGCCTTGCAGAGATCTATGGACTTACCAACAGAGGAGCAGCCAGCACAGGTTTCGGGGGTCAAGTTGGAGGAGCCAAATGTACAGGTACAGGTACAAACACAGGACACAGGTTCTGGTAGTCAGAGGGAGTCAAGTGGATAGGATCCTTCAGTCATTGACTTGGAGGATGAGCTGCAATAGGGCACAAATATCCAGCAGCCGCAACAGGCAGACACTAGGCCAAATCCTAAGTGGTTTAGGTCCATAGTTCAAGATTCCAGGCAGGTTGATCCTGTTGATTGGATTGTCATTGATGCCAACATGGGACTTGCAGTGGCCCCTCAAGTAGTCATTGATGCCACCAAGTCCCTCTTGCAGTGCGAAGCCCATACAGAGAAGAGTTGTGCTTTGGAGCACCTTGTCGAGTCCTATAAGGTCCTTGAACCCACAAGATTGGTTCTTGGAGCCACTCCTCGTAGATGATGTTGAAGACCCTGTTGATGATGATGAATACCTTGGTTATGATACTGAATCCCTTGTGGACGATGGAGAAGCCCTTGATGGGTTGAAGAAGCATTAATGACCCATTCTGTGATCATTTATGTTTTGATGGGGTCATGGTACCCTAGGAGAAGGCTTGGCAACCCCACGGGAGGTGGCATGAGGGTTAAATTGCTCACACACTGATTCACCCCCCCTCTCAGTGTGACCATTGTGTCCAACAAATCCTCCACAGAGGTCCATGAGGCAGAGCAAACCACTAGAGAGACTCAGTTATATGGCACTAATGACAGAAATGATTAACTCTAAACCTTCTAGTTTCGAGGAGGCTGCACAACATGATGTGTGGCAGGAGGCCATGGTTGAGGAGTATGACTCAATCATGAAGAATCAGGTATGGGAGGTTGTGTCGAGACCTGAAGGTAAAAAGGTGGTGGTATCCAAATGGATCTACGAGGTGAAGTATGCAGCAGACGGAAGCGTGGAGAAGTATAAAGCGCACTTCGTGGCAAAGAGTTTTCACAGAAGGAGGGTTTTGACTATGAGGAGACCTTCGCCCTTGTTGCCAGGTACTCTTCCATTCAGACCATTATCTCATTAGCAGCAGAGATGGGTTGGCATGTCCATCAGATGGACGTCAAGACTGCCTTCTTCAACGGAGTCATAGAGGAGGAGGTTTTCATTGAGCAACCAAAGGGGTTTGATGTGGAGAACATGGAGACGCATGTATGCAGGCTGCATAGAGCTCTTTATGGGCTCAAACAGGCACCTCGAACATGGTACTCGAGGATAGACAGCTATCTACGGGAGATGGGATTTCAGCGAAGTGAGGCTGACCACAACCTATACTTCTTGACAGGTGAGGTGCCTCTCATACTGGTCTTATATGTAGATGATATCTTTCTTACAGGAGATGAGAGGTTGATTGGCAATTGCAAGTCCAACCTTGCAGTTGAGTTTGAGATGAAAGACCTTGGGTTAATGCATTACTTCCTACGCTTGGAGGTTTGGCAGAGAGACGGGTGCTTCTTCATTGGACAGGGAAAGTATGCAGTAGTCCTGAAGAGATTCAGGATGGTGGACTGCAAGCCTATGGCCATACCTCTAGTTACCAACTAGAAGAAGATTGATGCATCAGGTTTAGACAGATTTGATCCTACCTTGTATCGTCAGCTTATCGAATCGCTCATGTATCTGGTCAACACATGTCCATACATTAGCTTTGCGATCAACTCTTTGAGCCAATTCATGGTGGACCCTCGGAGAGTGCATTGGACGGCTGCAAAGCACATACTTCGCTATATCAGAGGTACAATGGAGTATAGGTTGGTTTATGAGCGTAGGGGGAGTGTACAGTTAACAGGTTTCACAAATGCTGACTAGGCAGGATGTGTAGAGGACCGGAAGAGCACTTCAGGTTGTTGCTTCAGCATTGGATCAAGGGTTGTCTCATGGTTCAGCAGGAAGTAGAAGTAAGTTGCATTGAGCTCGGCAGAGGCCGAGTACATGGCAACCAATTTGGGTGCTTGTGAGGGAATGTGGCTGAGGAAGTTGCTTTCAGGGTTGTTCGAGTGTGAACTAAAGGCTACAGTAGTTCACTGTGACAATCAGAGTGGCATCAGGCTATCTGAAAATCCAGTGTTCCATTGCCCGAGCAAACACATTGACATTCGGTACCACTTCTTGAAAGATTGTATTCAGAGAGGAACCATTCGGTTGGAGTACATGCAGACAGATGAGCAGGTGGCAAACATTTTCACCAAGGCACTTTGCAGACACAATTTTGTAAAGTTCAGAGACAAGTTGGGGTTGCTACCCCTTCCTTGTTGAGAGGGAGTGTTAGAAAGTGGCAACAAGGAAGGTCTTCTAGCAGTGCATGTGTCCTTGCATGCTAAAAAAACATTAAACAGGAAGCCAAATGTATTAAAGTGATTTTCCTAAGTTTTGACTTAGGAAAATACTTTAATTATTCTAATATGACTTTGACTTAATGGAATCACTTTAATAAAGTGAAAAGTGAAATATTTAAGTAATGGCTAATCTAATCTTAGACATTGATTCTCACCAGAGGATCTCATCCATAGATCCATAGTGAGGGTTAGGGTTTTCGCTTAGCCATTGAGTTAAGAGGAGATTTGGTGGAGAGGACACACACACAGGAGAAATACAGACAGGGAGAAGTCAGACGAAGGATTTTGGTGAGAAGACGGAGAAGCAATTACCCGAAAGAGTCACCGAGCTTCCAGGCAGAACTAGGTCGTGCAAGATCACGCAGAGGGCAGTCGTACAATCGTACGGAATCCATATAGGCTGACGTCAGCACCATACAGATCCTTTCAGCCACGCAGAGGAGGTCATACTACTAACGCAGAGGCCATACAGTTGCGCTGGGGGTGTGCTGGGTTGCTGGAGTTGTCCAGTTTTTCTGCAGAGGCTCATTTCGCCAAGTTGGGTGAATTTGTCTACTGATTGTAAAAGTTCCATATCTTCATAATATAAAATTCATATCTGACTATTGCACCGGTTTTGCCATCTTGGGTTTTATCCAGGGGCTTCTATACCCAAAATAATTGTGTCTATATTTGATGTGATGTTGTGAATGTTTCTCAGTATTTATATTCCGCTGCAATACTAGTAAAGAAATCCATGTGTGGTTATTTCAGTAAAACAATTAAATATACTATTTAGCCCTAGTTTGAATCTCAAGGGAAAATTTACACGGCCCAAAATCCAAAGTACATATTCATCTCCCAAAAGAAGTACATTAGAGAATTATTGAACAAGTTTGGCATGGCAGAGTGTAACCCTCTCTCTACTACAATGGAACAAAACCTAAAGCTCATGTCAAAAGAAGGGAACGAATTTGAGGATGCAGAGTCTTCTCTAGCTTACCATCACCAAACCAGATATTTCATTTGTTGTCGGGATCCCTCCTAGGTTCATGCAAAAACCCTGTGAAGGACATTGGTCTGCTACAAAAAGAATCCTAAAATACTTGAAGAAGACCTAAGATTTTGGACTCAAATATTCTAAGGTGGATGACTTCAAACTGAATGGATATTCCAATTCAAACTTTGATGGGGACAAAGAGAATGGAGTGCCTACTTCAAGCTACCCCATGAGTCTTCGATCAACATATGTCTTTAGGAGATCACACAAATAGTCTATTATGGTAGATTCCGCAACATGCACAATATGTGCAACAGAAGCAATAAAGGAGATTGTGTGGCTTAGGAAAATACTTGAAGATTTGCAAGAGAAACGAGTGAATTCTACTCTGCTACTGATCGATAATACTTTTGTAATCAAGTTGGTCAAGAATCCCAAACTCCATGATAGAACTAAGCAAATCAACACAAAGTACCGTCTAATTGGATATCATGTAGAGGCCAGGACAATGCATTAGAAACATTGTTCCAAAAATGAGCAAACTGTAGACATCTTCACCAAAGTGCTTAAAAGAGAGAAGCTTGAAACATTCAAAAAGATGCTTGGACTGGTGAACACCCATTCGGATTAATGGGGGAATGTTGGATACCTAATCCGACAGGATTGAGGTATGGTATTATAATGTAACTATTGTAAAATATTTCAAATATTAGTTTTCAGTTATGAAGATGAAGAGGCACATACCTTGGAAATTTGAAGCCCGAAGATCACCTCTCTCACATGTATAAATAAATCATCTAAGCTCAATAAACTCATTCAGCTTGGAGTTAACCAAGGCCTAAAGATGCAAACCCTTAGCTACACCCATGGTGCCAAATTTAAAGCTTGCTTGCGATGAGGATTTTAATTTGGTTGACCCTATTTTGAACAAGTAGTTGAATGGGTAATTGATGTACCTAATGCATACTAGGTCGGACATATGCTATGTTGTGAATACTTTAAGCCGATTTATGGTTGAACCTCACTAGGCTCATTGGGCTACTAGAAAGCATGTGTTCAAATACTTGACGAGCACAGTTTATTATGGTATCAAGTATGCAAGAGATGATGGATTGTTACTCCGTGGATTTCGTAAGTCAAACTCAACAAGAGGCACAAACTCTCAAAAGAGTACATATTACTTTTGCTTCAAGTTGGGGTCGAGAGTATGATTTCTTGGTTCAGCAAGAATCAAGTAGTAGTTGCACTCAGTTCAATAGAGGCAGAGCATATGGTAGCTTGTTCAATTAGTTGTGAGGTTGTTTGGCTTCACAAGCAATTAGTAAAGTTGGGTGATATGAGGTTGGAGCCAAAAATTTTGTAGTGTGACCATCAAAGTTGCATCAAACTCTTTGATAATCCAGTATTCCATGATAGCTACAAGCATATTGATATCAATTATCGTACTTGTAATAAACAATGATATTATATCCCTTAACTATATTTGTAATAACCCAAAAATTCGTAAAAATTTAAAAATTTTCAAGTGACATAAAATGTCTAAAGTCGTCGCTAAGTACCTGCTAATGGTTAACAGAAAATGAAACAATTTATAAAAGAACAAGGGGTTGCTTCTTTATAAAAACATATAAACTAAAGGTGTAATCTTAAAAACTTGTGTTAGTGTTGTTAATGACTTAGCAGTTGTAATTCTTTCAGAAGTAGAAGAGAACTTGTATTTTGTTGCTGCTAGATATACTGATGTTTATCTTTTGTCAAGTAGGGAAAGAATTCTTGTGTGTGATCGGGGCTTACTTAGCTTTCAGCTAACACAGTTGGATTGCTGGTTCCTTACAGGTTTAGCAGGTAAGCATATTTAGCAGGTAAGCGTATGATCCAGTAGAGTATTATTTAAATTCAAGTCGAGAAGATACTTCCCTAGCATGAATAAGATGCTAGTCTTAGAATATTTAAAGATCAGCTTGACTCCAGGAGGTAACGTTGATCTTATTTGTGTAGTTACATCTACATAATTTGTATTTATAACAAACTCCATAATGACATTTACACAACTACATAAACATGGGTTAAAACATTGCAAGAACAAATACTATCCAATGTTCCTCCAATCGATTGAATATTTATAATTTAAAATTCTAAAGAACACTTGTATTTTTGTTTACAGTAATGGTAATTTAAAGTTTACATAGAGAGAATATAGTTCACAGCTTGGGGATTAACTCACTCCATACTGTTTGGTGTCTTTCGCAGCTACCTTCATTATAGGACTCTATAAACATCCTTCTCTCAATGAACGACCAAGATACTTATACTTTTATCTATAAACTCATCATTAAGTTGCTAGAATTTTATTGGGATTTCTTATATCGTTTTGGTCTTCAGCTAACCAAACATTCTTTCAAAAATAACTCAAAGGCAAAGTTCCAAAATCAATAGCTCTCCTTCTGGTTATAAGTAAAAACTGTTTTCTCACAATTTCCACCAAACCTAGTTAATAACATAACTATCTATCTTGATTTATTAACAAGAAACTCTAGAATAAAAATATTCATATATCCTATAGTTGATCCACTAAGTATCGATACTCCATGGTATTATCATCTTATTAGCAATCATATAAAATACATAGTTTTTAATGATCAAAGGTTTGATTAGAAATCATTGTGTTTGCAGCGATGACTATTGAACTCTACCCACGCTAGAGAAATATTTCAAAGGACACGTGGGATGGTTCTATCCACGAAAGGGTTGACTTATAACTTAAAACCCTACTCATTTGTTTTTGCAGAGCGAGGGTTCCTCAGTCTAGTTGGCCAAGCTGTGAGCTCGCAGCCATTGAAAACCTGTAACCACCTCCATGCTTGGCAAACTGCTTCAGAACCAAAAGCTGTGAGCTGTTTTGAGAGAGGTCGTGAGGGGGTTCTTGGTCTTTAATGGTTACTGTAGCAGACTCGAGTGTAGAAATTGGTTTTTCTTAAGCATTCGAGGACTGTGTTTGTCTTAAGACTGAAATTAGTGGACAGAGCTTGCACAGGAGTGCTCCTTCATTTTGGTTGGGCTGATTTCTCGTTTTCCTTCAAAGTTGTGACTCAGTGTCTCCTTGACTTTCGGCGAGGTGCCAAATGACCTTAGGTGGTCGGTTTCCTCAGCTTCATTCAAAACAAGAAGCTTAATAGGTAACAACTGGTTTCATTTTTCAATTAGTTTTTAAAAAGGGTTTAAAATTTAAATAAGATTGGTAACAATAAAGGGTTGATATTCCTTGCAGGTCTTCCTCCCAACTCTGTAAGTTGGAACGAGCCTACTCCTTCAACGTTCCATCTGAGCATACTTTCGGTAAGCCCCGGTTGTAAAATGAGGGTTTTCTCCTGCAAAATGATGTGGTGGTTGGAAGATAGAATCTTTGCAGTTGGTTAAGGCGCGGCCTTGATTTACATGCTAGCTTGTTGTTTCTTGCTTGCTTGTCTTTGTATGAGTTCGAAACCCTAGAGGTTATTTTGTGCAGGGAAGTTGATGGCTATTGTAGCCATGATAATATAGTTTTTGTGGCAGTGCCTTTACGGCCTAAACAATGTAAACTTCTTTTATTTTCCTGCTAGAGCTCAGCTCTAAGCCATGACGAGGCTGTCGACCTCTGTCTGGTTAATTCTAGTTTTTAAAATGGGTTTCTAAGGTGAAGAAACACTGTTAATCAGTCAAGACTTGTAAACTGTTAAAGGGTTTTACCCATCTTTAATGAATAGTTATTGTTCGATATATTATTTTGTGTAGTTAAGTTTGTTAACAGGCCTGAGCCTCGACCTTTAATTCTAAAGGCAATAAGCCATTTCTTCCTATTTGATTTTGTTTTTAAAAAATTGTTATAGTATTATTTTAATTTAATATCATGTAATTATAATGATTTACAGTGCAATGTTTTATGGGAAATTTTACTGTATTAAAGAGTAATATTAATACTCTATTTTGCTCAGAAGGGTTAATATTTAAAATACCCTACAGTTCTGTAATAAAATAAATTTTACATGATAAATTCTTAACTCTGTTTTCTTATTTTTCCTTCAATGATTTTACAGCTGTTAAAATTCTTATAAAGGAAAATTAGAGTAAAGTACTGCAAGTTTGTGAATAGGATGGAACCTGTCCTTCATAACCCTGGGTAATTACCTTGAGGTTACAGTAAAAACATATGTTTTAATATAGAAACAAATATTATCTTGGAACAAGTTATTATAAGAAATTATCGAGTACCACCTAGTTCTAAACCCTAAGTGATAGTTTGTTTACTATTCTTATGTTCATTTGTTTAACTTTACCTATTGTGTTTATAATAAATAATAGTATTAATAATATTTCTATGGTTAGTATGATTACTAAATATCTTTATATACATATATTCAAATGTTGTCTGAAGTAGATACATTCAATAGATAGAGTGTTTACTGTTGTTTCTAAAGAATGAATCATATGCAAACTATAGAAGAATTTTAGTTACATTTTTCATTCAGAGTTAAATAAGAATCATCATATCTACTTAAACACCCAGCTGTACTAGAGTACTGCCTATACCAAGCGTGGAAAAATACAGTATGGTAATCTATTTCTATTTATTTCTAATTTAGCATATATACTATTATTTCTAACATAATCTGCAAATTACTAAGTCCATCAATACACAATTACTATTTTCTTCATAAACCCTAATAAAATACTAACATGCCTATATTTGAAAATGAGTAAACATTTTACTGAAGACAGTAAATAAATATAATACCCTAAAACAATTAGAAACCTGTCAATGATGAAGTGACAACATCTTAAGGAGGTTGTTCCTCCCAACCAATTCCTGGAGAAAGCTTAGTCTGCACTTCCTCTGGACCCCTGAGCCTGTTTCCTGGTCCTCCTGGTAGAGCACTGGGTGAAGGATGTATCCTTAAGACCTTCTGTCACCTGACTGGTCAAATTACCTCAGTAATCCAAACCTGCTCACAGTAGTAAGAACTTCATCCTAATAGCTGCATAAGTTCAGTCTCAGCAGTTAACCCCTTAAACTCACTTCAAAAATCCCCTCCATCGAATTTCTCATGTGCACTTCATTCACCCTGAATGATCACTTCTCAGAATGAGCAGCCTCAGCTATCTTCAATGAGAAATTTTATAGAAATTCCTAGGTCTTCTGGGTCAGTTTTCACTTAATGAGCCACCTATTCCAATTCCACTTTCTTGGGGAATCATGACCACAAATATAAGGAAGTTGCCACCTACAACAGTTGGAAGTAGTTTGAAGATGCTGCCTCTTGTCAGTATACTCTCCACCCAATCTCCTCCACCAAGTGACCTGTTAACACTCTTTTAACAGCTTCCCTAAACTGTTGTCTCATCATTTATTTATTTATAAATAAAATATTCTGAATTACATTAATTATTCTTGACCCCACTTGGTCATCAATTACAAACTTAGCATAAAATATAACACAATGTTCCTCAATAACATTAAATTATTTTTTGCAAATTGGGGCATGTGACAATATTCCTACAAATTGATAGGTTGTTGATATTTTGATTGAAACCCTAGCCAAGGGGAAGTTTGAGATGCTAAGGAAGAAGCTTGGTGTTACAGAAACATTTTCCTCATAAAGAGGGAGTGTTAGCTTTTGGTTTCTCCGAAAATATTTTCGCCTAGCTAGGGGAGCATTTCATGCAATGCGGAGAGCTTGTGATCCCATAGACCCTTTGTTGTATTTTTTATGACTTGTATTTGGAGAACTCAGTGGGTGAATGCTTACCTTGGGATCAGTGCCAGGGAGATACACTTCTTGATATGGTAGTTGGAACACATGGCAGTTTGACATTTTCTACAATGGCACACTTGGTGAGGAGGATGGGCGCTTAGGATATGTGGAGTAACAAACTTGAAAGAGGGTGTTATGTGCTTGGAGGTTGGACATGGATCCCTAAGAGCATTGGAGCCACCTTGCACATATGTTGAGGAGGAACGCTTGAGTTGAGGAGACATTGTTGAAGACGCACCATCTTGCTTAGGGTACTACTTGACATGTGGACACCTAGACTTGGAGGGCACACCACCTTGGGTGTTATACAAATCCTATTTTGCCATGCGGCATCCATGCTTAGTGTAGTGCTCCATTTGGGGTTTTGTTGTTAACTTAGCCAAGGGTTTACTTGTGGACTTCGTCCATGTATTATTGTTGGCCTCCCTTCACCTAATCATATATATAGGGAGGAGAGTGTCTTTGTTATTAACTTGTATTGTGTCTTAGAGATGTGATAGTCGGTGTATAGCTACCTATTGGAGTATCTTGATGTAAATGCAAATCTAAGAGTTGGACATTTTATGTGATGTTAGTTTATTGTTGAGATCTTGGAGAAGCTTAGTATAGGTTGGTGGAATGTCTTGCTAGGCCTTGTTGTTTCTGATTAGAGTTTGCACTAATTGTGGATGCCATAGCTAGGGCTTGGAAAGCTTTGGAGAAATCATTGCTTGGGATAAAGCAGGACTTGTTGTACCAACTTAAGCAAAGCTACGCTATTGTATTTTATCTTCATATTGTGATTATAGGAGTTGTGCCATTGCTGTCCTAAATTCTCTTATTGTAGGTCTGGTTTTCATGTGTTCTGGCAAGTTTTATGGCTGTTTTGAAATGCTGATTTGTTGAGACAGCAAGGCTGAAATGTGGAGTGAGTTGGCATGACTTAGATGAAACTTCAGATCTGAAACGTGTTGTTATATTTTCATTGTTAATGAATGTAATTTTTAGATCTGTATACTTGATTAGATCACGCCCTAAGAGCTGTTGCATTGATTTAGTATTGAAGTATTTTGCAGTGTTTGTATACTTGAACTTACCTAGACAAGTAGTGGACAAGTTTGAGATATCTGCAGGTGTATTTCTGAATATTTAGTTCGGCCCTTAAGCTGAAAGTTCTATGTGATAAATCCATGAACTCGTTGAAGTGAAATGGAAATTTCAAATTGGACAGATTTTTTAAATACCCACAAGAATCCCTTTACTTTAATGTTAGCGATTTAGGTTTTCCTTTTTCTTGTTTATCTTTTTATATTTTAAATTTAAGAAAACAAAACAAAAAACAAATTTGAAAAGAAAATTATCAAGTTCGTTGAAGTCCGGCTATCAAATTCGATTCAATTCAGTTTAGTGAAGTTTGGCTATCAAATTCAATTCGATTCCGTTCATTGAAGTTCAGCTATCAAATTTGCCAAATCAATTCATTTTTTTTATTCGTCTTGAAGTTCAGCAAATTTTGAATCTTGATGTAATACATCAATGAACCTTGTTACGTATATTTCCATTAGGAGAGACAATAAATATTGAAAAATCTTAAGGAGAACCCTAATTTGGCCCGAGATAAGACAAAATCCCAACAGAACAAACATTGAAGGGACCAGAAAATGGTCTTCTTAAAATTTTATACTAATAAGAACAAAAATCTCTAGAAGAGAAAGGGGCAAAAAAATTAGACCTAGTTGACCTTATAGAATATAGGCAAGAGTGTGAACGGGTGCAAGTACTCTTGAGCTACTTGCAGGAGCATGTGTGCTAATACCTTTATGTTTCATGCTTCATGCTTGACGAAAGTACTAGACCAATACATCAAAATTTCAAATACTTTGCCACCTGTAAATGATGAGGACCACATTATCTTATAATTCCGGAACAAATTTTGGCCACTCCAGAGAAGAAATTGAGGAATAAGGTATTGTCAAGCACTTCATTCTATAAAACGAGTTGTTTTAGAGGCTGCTACATAGGAAGGCCCAGAAATACTTCAATATACAACACTTCGATAGCTTTGGGTCAAAGTAATTCGAGGTATAATTATCCGCACATCTAAAGACGGTGTTATTGCTTCCATCTTAGAAGGGATGCCAACGCTCGTTACCAATAATCAAAAAAATGAATTAGGGAAAGCTGGTTTGGAGTAAGAAAAGTTCGCACAGGATTTAAGAGGTATGTAAGGCTGTATGAGAGCGTTCGAGCAAGAGAACTTAAGAGGAATCTAAGGCTGTATGACATCGTTAGTGCAAGAGAACACGGTAACAAATTATTAGAATAAAGTTAGTTATGTAAAACATATTTTCCCAATGCAAGAGACAAATAGGCAAAACTGGAAATGATGGCTTTAAACAGGCTTTCATGCCATGCCACACTCAGAGCCTCTTAGGGCTAAGTTGGAGTCTACACCTCCAGAAAGTTATTACTCATCTAAAATACTGTCTAAAATTATTTGTGATGTCATTGAAAAATTTCTACAAATATTTTGTGTTGCTTGTTTTTGTTGTCAAACATTCTAGATTTTATTCCCAAATTTGGATATTTTATTTCATTTCAGATATTTCAAAACAATTTACTGTCTATGTTCCAACCTGCAGATATTTCTTGCTTGTTTGAAAACCTAAGTGTCTATGACTTCATAACAGTCAGGCTGAATTGACCGAAATCTGAGTTTTCAACTGTTTCAGCGGGTACATTTCCAGTATAATAACAGTTCCAGCCGCATTTATCATATAGCTCCGATCAGAAACATGACAAACCGAGTTTAGATGGTTTACATAATATAAGATCATTTTATTAAATTTACAAGAAAATAACAAAAAGTAGATCAATGAGACTAAAATATTTCCATCAATGTAATACAATTAAAAACAACAGGACTATTCGTAATATGGTACGAGCTTCCACGAACTAACTGGAGTTCTAACTGGGTTGTTTCCTGAAAATAGGGAACAGGGGTGTGAAATTAAGGGAATCGTTGAATCTGGTGATTTCATAAGAATTGAACTGAAGTGCAGTGGAGCTAAAATGCTCAAACAAAAACCCCTTTGGAAAGGTATGAAAATGTGTGTAGCAAAGTGCCGAGAACGCTGATAATAATAATGGTGTACCTTACATGCAGAGGTGCGAGCAAAATGTGAAGCGCCTACGTAGTCAGAGTCGAAAATGTGAATTTGAACCGTATGCAGAGCCTCCCGCCATTCTTTCTCCGCTGTACTCCCACGCACTGTAGTTAATGCCTTAGTCTATTGACATAATTGTTTTATCCTTGAACATATTAAACTCGAATCAATAAACCGTTTGTACTTCGTAATGCCTTGTGTTTACTGACAGCGCGGGATAATAACATTGCAATTTGGAAAAATCCAATTTTGATTTTATGTAATAGGTGGTGCGGCTTTTTTCAGGAGCAGAATAAGCGCTAACCAAAATGCGGGTTGATGCCCCCAACCGCTGGAATCCGGCAGACTAATTTTTGTTAAAATGGTAATTTAGAATAGTTAAATCGTAATTTTAATTATTTCAGTAGTTTTAAAATCAGTCTCTATGATTTGCTCAATTACAAAATTACACAAGTAGCAATTTTTTCCAACAAATTTTGACCGATTTTTAACCAAAATTCACCTGACAGATATAGCAATTATCCCGAACAAATTTTGACCGGTTTTCAACAAAATTCGCCCGCGTTTTAGCTGTGCGTTTTTCACATCGATCAGCAAATGGGCACCTTATATCTTTCATGGAGATTTTTATAGAATAATTTAAATATGAATGAAGGTATGAAATTTTGTAACTTGATTTTGGAAAAGTGACATTAAACGGGAGAAGAGCGAATAAAGTATCAAGATCTTCATCAAAATATACGATGGAGGTTTTATGAAGTAAGTTATTTTGTATAATATTTTGAAATATTAAAGTATGGTGTATTCGATCGATTGATTATGTAAAGATTGTATCAAGTAATTTTTGTATTAATTTGTATATGAATTTAATTTTTTTATTTAAGATTTTAGCATTTAATTTGTTGTGTAAAGATTAGTCTTTTGTTTTATAAATAAGGGGATATCATACTCTAATTTGGTGTTTAGTTTTGTGTTGACTTTAAAAATATATTATTGTTATTATTACTTAGGTTCTATCAAGCGTCGAGATGGATCAAATCTATCGAGATGCAAACCTCTTCTTAGGTATCCATTGATTTGATTCAAACCAAAAGACATATCTTTTTATTTAAGGCCCACATATAATTTTATTATTATTAATATTTAATATTATTTATGGCCGACATATAATATTTTTTATTATTTTTTATTTTGTTAGGAACGAACATTGCATCATTTCCCCACACATGGTTTTAAAACAATATGCAAGGCCCTCCTACAATCATGGGTTGTTTATGAGGCCTTGCACATGATCTTAAAACCATTTGCAAGGCCCTCATAAACCATGTACAATAAAACCATGGATTGTTTAGAAGGCCTTGCAAAGCCTCATAAACCATGTACAATAAAACCATGGGCTATTTAAAATGCCTTGCACATGGTTTTAAAACCATGTGCAAGGCAACCATTTTTTTGTTAATAATTCAATTTTGTGTTTTTTTCTTGACACACATTTTTTTTATGGATAATTAAATTTTTACTTTTTTTATTATTTTGTTAGGCAGGAAGATTACAACATCTTCTCCATATTAGATTGTTTTTGTGGCCCACATTTATTTTGGCCTATTAGAAAATTTATTTTTTATTAATAAAAATAACTTTACGAAAGTGATATTATTTTTTATTTTGTGTTACAAATCTCTCCCATAATATTCAATATCACTATTATTTTTTGTTGACATGTTACAAACGTTACATCACGTTACAAGATCTCTCCCATAATATTCACTATCATTATTATTTTTTGCCAACATGTTACAAACGTTAGTAACGTTACATCACATTACAAGATCTCCCCCATACTGGGCTGTAGAGCCCCTATCGGCGCAATTACTATTTTTTGTATTTACATATTTTTTGGTAAAAAATGTAGTGTTTTTTAGCATCTATGAGGTGAATAAAAAAGCACCACATGCACCTTGTTGTATGATCCCCTCTAATCACCACATGCCTTTCAAGTTGCTTAAGTTACGTGTTGTTGAAGTGGTACTAAAACTTATGTTTGGCTATGGCAAATGAGGGTTTCAGGTACGAATCTCTAAGGGGTGATTACGATGGACATGAAATAGCAAAGAAGTATGAGCTTAAGCGAGGCCATGACGAGGGGAGTTTAGGATTGCATACGAGTGCAACAACAGGGAAACTTGGGAGGCTTTTATGTATAAATCCATTTCAAAAAAGAAGCTTAGGATGCTCGTTGATGTGGAGGATGTGAGGTGTGAAGTGTATATCATGAAGCATTTGTCTGATCGCCCCAACATCGCCAGCCTCAATGAAACTTATGAGGACGAGAATGGCATTCATATCATCATGGTGTTGTGTGAGGGCGGGGAACTCTTTGACCAAATCATCCCACATGGCCATTATACAGAGCGAGATGTGTTGAAATATTGTAACTTCAAAGGATATTCTAAATGTATTTCACTGATGTAATCCAAGGGAGATGTTATTATTCCTTCGCCGGGGTGTCACTATTGTAATTGGTCATCGTAGAGTCATGAGGTAAAGCCTTCAATGTAAGTCGGGTCATTAGTACCCTAATGACTAATATAAAATATTGTTTTGATTCTTCCTAGGTGAAGTCAACCAAGACAGTTTAGTGGGGCCGACTTGTTTAGGGTAAAATTCAGTTGGCTCAATGTGCATAAATAGAAGTGTTGTGCTTCTTATTTGAACACAGACACACTCGCTTGTGTAGAGCATAGGAGAGAGCGAGAGAGAGATAGAACAACAAGGAGGAGAATACCTGTTTTGGGGGTTATATCTTGTACATCTTATAGAGAGGAAGTTTTGTTGGGTTTTCTTCCCCTAGAGGGTTTCCCAAGATAAATACTATGTATATCTTGTGATTGTGTTTCTAACAGTGATTCTGCATATGCTACTGATGTGAATTTGAATTGAACACTAATGATATCTAGTCTAGCATATGAAATCTTAGCATTGTATCAGAGTTAACGTGAATAGGACAGCTTTCACAAGGTGAAACTCCCTCTCCTCCCTCTCCGGAAGAAATTAGGGTTTCTACAAAATTTTACGTTTGGAAGATTTACTTGCATAGAAAGTTGTGCCTCCTTGGAGCGCATCCATTGAGCCCTAGATCGAAAGTTTTGGGTGGTTGAATCTCTGGGAAATCCAAACCCTAGTTTGGCCCTGAACCAGAAAACCAGAACCATAAATTTTGCAGAGCTGCAACCTCGCAAGTTGGATTTGAAGGGTGAAGATTTGGGATCTCCAGAAATCAGTTGGACCAACCAACTCACCTCAGTCAAGCGCATCTCCTGGTAAGGTCATCTTTTCATTTTGAGAATTTGCAATTTTTAGTGACCTACTAGACAGGATGGCCCCAAGCACTAAGCTTGAGGACAAATTGGAAGGCGTAGGAAACTTCCTAGCATGGAAGTACAGGATTGGTCTCATTCTTAGAGAGAATGGCCTTGAGAAGTACATCAAGGATGAAATTGCAAAACCAACAGAAGTTTAAGGAGAAGCATGAACAAGACCTAGTCAAGGCAATGAGTATCATTGTTTATTTTATTAAAGATCACTTCATCCCTCAAGTGTCATCTAAGAAGACACCAAAGAAGATGTATGATGCACTTTCCAGAATGTATAAGGGAAGGAACATCAACAGAAAGATGAATCTGAGAGCTCAACTGAAGGGCACCAAGATAAGCAAAGGAGAATCAATTCAAGAACACTTCACAAGGGTCTCCCAGTTCAAAGAACAACTAAGTGTTATTGGAGACACCCTTGATGAGGATGAACTAGTTATGACTGCTCTCAATGGTCTCACTAGATCTTGGGACTCATTCATACAGACTCTGTGTGCAAAAAAAAAAAGGTATGAAGTTTGACATAGTATGGGAAGATTGTATTCAAGAAGAAGCTAGAGTAGCCAACATAGAATCTCTACTCAGAGAAGATGATCAGGCTCTAGCCATCCTTACTAAAGAAAGGAAACAATCAAACTTCAAGAAGGGTAATCATAAACCTTCCAAGAAGAAGTTTCAGAAGAAGAAGGATTACTCAAAGTATCAATGCTACAACTATCATAAGATAGGACACCTAGCCAGAGAGTGTCCATCACCAAAGAAGAAGAAGAACAACAATAGACATCATGCTCATCTAGCTGAAGATGAGGATGAGGAATAAAGACCTCGAAAGAGACTAACAAAAGAAGAAGATGTAGATGAATATGTACTATTCTATGCACTCTCTGGGTCTGTAACACCTGGAGAAGATACATGCTTATTGATAATGATGCTTCAAAGCACATTACAGGGAAGAAGCAAACTCTATCGAGACTTGAAGAAAAGAACTCTCCCCATAAAGTATCATTGGGAGATGACTATCAATATCCCATCAAAGGTAATGGTGAATCAAGCTACAAGCTTGACTCTGGGACTTCCATGAAGATGAAGGAAGTATTGTATGTACTAGGTTTGAAAAAGAATGTACTTTCCGTCTCAACTCTAGATAAGAAAGGATATAGAGTTGCTTTTATAGATGGACAAGTACTTATGTGGTCCAAACGAAAGACACTTGAAGATGTTGTGGTCATTGGTTAAGAAGAAGGAGGAACGTATAAACCCAAAGGACATCACGAGACAACCCTTGCCCATGAGACTACCAGCTCAAGTGAATTGTGGAGTAGGAGGCTTGCTCACATCAACTACAAAGCATTTCCCTATGCGAGCAAGGTGGTAACATGGTTACTAGATATGAAGATTGATCATGAGGAAACTTGCAAAGGATGTGCAAGAGGAAAGAACATCAAGAATCCCTTTCCGAAAAGTGAAACAAAGACTAAACGTAAATTATAATTAATTCATTTTGATGTATGTGGTTCTATGCCCTCCATGTCATTAAGTGGATACGAATATTATGTCACATTTATTTATGACTATTCAAGAAAGACTTGGATATACTTCTTGAAGAACAAGAGTGAAGTGTTCGGGAAATTCAAGGAATTCAAAGCCTTGATAAAGAACCTTTTAGAAAAGAGAATCAAGACACTGGGAACAGATAATTGTGGAGAATACACTCCAAAGGAATTTGAAGCATTCTGTAAGGAGGCAAGAATCAAGAGGGAACTAACCACTCGCTATAATCCCCAACAAATGGTGTTGCAGAAAGAAAGAATAAAGCTATTACGGAAGTAGTGAAAACTATGATTCATGACCAAGACCTCTCCATGCACCTATGGGTTGAAGCAGTAAGAACAATTGTATATGTGCAGAACAAATTATCTCACAGTGCTCTTGGATTCAAGACTCCTTAAGAGATGTATACATGAAAGAAACCTAAAGTGAGGCATCTCAAGATATTTGGTTGTCCAATATATGTACATATTTTGAAAGAGAAGAGAACCGAGTTGTATCCTTCTGGAAAGAAAGGAATATTTGTTGGATACTGTGAAGTCTCCAAATCCTTCGGGATATACATTTTAGGATTCCATCATATCGATTTTAGTAGGGATGTAACATTTGATGAAAAAACAACTCTCAAGAAATCTAGAAGGTGTCAACTTGAAGAAGTACATGAAGAGGGTGTACCTCCCATAATGGTAGAAGTTGAACCCTCTCCTGAAATACTAGCATCTGAATATCATGATATGCTAGAACCTCGGGAACCCCCTACTATGGATATCTCTTGAAAGAGAAAACCTACTTGGGTAAGAGAAATCATGAAAGAAGCAGAGAGATATGGAGCTCCAGAAGGATCCACAAGAACAAACAAAAGATCAAAGCCATATTCCAGTTATGTAGATTTGATGTGTGACCTTGTAGGTCAAGAAACCACTAGCTGTGAGGAAGTTCCACGGAAGAAAGAATGGGATGAATCAATTATGGAAGAATACTAGTCAATAATGAAGAATGATGTTTGGTATATAGTACCCAAACCAGAAAACAAAAGTGTGGTATCTTTGAAATGGATCTACAAGATAAAACATTATGCTGATGGAAATATTGAAAAGTACAAGGCAAGATTTGAGGCTAGAGGACTCTCTCAGAAGGAGGGAATTGATTATGAAAAGACATTTGCTCCAATAGCAATGTACACTTCTATCAGAACCATCATGGCACTTGCTTCCATGATGAAGTGGGACTTACACCAGATGGATGTAAAGACACCCTTCCTTAATGGTCTGATTGAGGAAGAGTTTTACATTGAACAACCACAAGGATTTAAAGTCAAAGATAGAGTGACTCGTGTATGCAAGTTGAAAAAGGCTCTTTATGGACTGAAGCAAGCTCCTAGAGCTTAGTATGGTACAATAGATAGCTTCTTAACAAGCATGGGATTTACCAAGAGTAAAGTTGATCCTAACCTCTATATGGAGATTATGGATGATGAACCAGTCATACTATTATTGTATGTGGATGGTCTATTTCTAACTGGAAAGGAGAAATAGATCACAGATTGCAAGAAGAAGCTAGTTGAATAATTCGAGATGAAATATCTTGGATTGATGCATTAATTCCTAGGGTTGGAAGTGTGGCAGATCCCAGAAGGAATATTTCTGAATCAGGGAAAGTATGCAGTATAAATATTGAAAAGATTTGATATGTTGGATTGTAAAGCCATGGCCACACCCATGGACACCAACCTGAAGTTGTTGTCTGATGGACATCAGAGTTAGTGGATATGACTCAGTGCAAATAGATTATTGGGTCATTAATGTATCTAACGAACACAATGTCAGATATATGCTTTGATGTGAACACCTTGAGTCAGTATCTAGTTAAACCTAGACAAATTCACCTGATAGTTGCAAAGCATGTGATGAGGTACCTAAAAGGTACGGTAGATTTGGGACTTTACTATGGTAGAGATCATGCCTACATATTATATGAATATAAGGATTTAGATTGGGCAGGAAGTGACTCAAAAAGAAAGAGCACCTCAAGTGGATGTTATTGTATAGGATCCACCATGGTCTCATGGTTTAGTAAGAAATGGTCCAATGTTGCTCTCGGTATAGCTGAAGCAGAGTACATTGCAGGTTGCTCTACTAGCTGTGAAGCAATATGACTTCAGAAGCTGATGTTAGGATTATTTGACATGGATTTGGACACCACAATGATTCTTTGTGACAACCATAGTTGTATAAAGATGATAGAATCTGGTGTTCCATGATAAATCGAAGCACATATAAATCCAATATTTTTATACAAGGGATATGGTACAAAAGGGAGCTATAAAGCTCCAGTATGTGAGTACCGATGAACAAGTTACCGATGTGCTAACCAAGCCTCTATCTTGAGTGAAGTTTGAATATTTCCGTGATAAGCTTGGTGTAGTTCAAAGAGACTTTCCTCACAAGGAGGAACAATGATGGTACTACAAATGATGAAGATATGGACCTTCTTCGAAAAGGAGGATCAAGTCGAAGATATGGACTCTCCTCGAAAAGGCAGAACAGGTCAAAGACATTAACCCCCCTCAAACAAAGGGGGAGCAGGTTGATAATATGGATCCTCCCAGGAAAGTGGGACTAATGAGGAGACTGACATTGATGATGGGATGACAATGATGCTCCAACATGAAAGAGTTCAAGTGCACTTGAATATGCTGACAAGGTTCGACATTTAGTTGTGGATGATAGTATCCTCTCTTGAGGATGGCATGTATAAAACTCTATGCATGAGAGTGGCCCTTACTAGCTAAGGATGGCCCTGCAGATTTTACTCTTGCATGGAGAGTACCCACATTCAATTATGGATACCGTAGAATAACACTCGCTTAGAAGTGGTCCTAACCTTAGTGGTATGGATGCTCTATGATGATTCCTCGTGGATGATAGGGTCAACATTTGTATGTGGTCGAGATCTGCTCTGCAGACATTACTCTAATAACCTGTGTACCATGCCAGGGCTCATATTTACATTCGACACACTTGTCTTAGGACTAATTATGTCTAAGTAACCTATGTATCATGCAAAGACTTGTATTTACACTCAGATAATCTACATGACTCATTACATTCGAGAGACCTGCTACACCAGGGTCTTTTCTGCTTGGACAACTTGTCTCATTTGCCATGTGAGATATCATGCATATGCATCTTCTGGTCTCTCGGTATTTATAGCATAGAAACATATAAAGATTGATTACATCCGAGGATAACCCGCAAGCTTCATCATGACTTATTACATCCAAGGACAACCTACAGGACTTATCACGTCTGAGCAACCTATGATCTTAACCATGATTTTATGATTAGACAACTTATCTCTCCACCTATGCTATAAATCATCACTCCCTCTTTCGAGGGGTCTCATTTTGGATCACACCAAGTCTTTCTATGAAGCACTCTAACTTCACTCTGGTTAGAGGCTTGGTCAACACATCGACTATATGCTCATCCATTTCCACATACTGAAGCTTTATTGCTCCTCTCTGCACCATATCCCTGATATAGTGGAGCTTCAGTTTTCTATATAAGAGAGGGAGAGGTGACCATGAAAGGGACTAAGACATTGGTATTGTTATGCTAGCAGAATTTGGACTCTCGTCCCACTCACCTATTCCCTAGTTGACATCTACCCTTGCTGTAGAGCTTAGAGGTTGAGAATCTTGGAGAAGAGAAGCAGGAGATCAAAATTGAAGGTTTTAGAAGGTGCCTTGAATGAAGAGAAGGTATATCTTGTACTTCTTCCTTTGATTAATAAATATTTGATGTTCTTCCCTTTCCAAATCAATGTGTATATCTTAGTTTATGATCATATGTTGATGTAGAAGATATTATGGTTTCATGCTATCTTGAATATCAATATATTGTTTGTGGTCAAATTGGTTTGAGGAAGGTTTGAAATTGTTTTGCAGGTTCTTCCTTTGGAGAGCAAGAGGAGGGCTAAAGAGAAAGCTTGGATCAACCTTCAATTTATAAGGTATGAACCCTCCTAATTTTTATACTTTTGTTTTGCTTTTTACTTGTAGAACTTTGTATATCAATCTGTAGAACCCCTAGTATGTAGGTGGCCTCAACCCTATTCATAGGATCAATTCCCTAACAACAGAAATGGCGACTCCGCTGGGGAAGCCCTGTTTTCTTTGGGTCCTCTTTGTCTATTTTTTCCAGTGTAATTGAAGGTCTTAGTCTTTCTTTCAAGTTAAGAACAATCCTTAAGCCATTCTAGACATATTCCATGATGTTTTTGGGGTGTTTTTCACCTTTTTGTCCCTTCCACCACCTACATGAGAGTTTAACACTGCACAATAGTTTTGAGGCAGGAGTGGGTGTAGAGTAGCCTACCTACGAGTCACATGCTACTTGCACTATATTGCATCTATGTTTTTTCCTTTTTAATGATTTTTCACTTTTTGGGCCTGTTTGGGGGGGGGGGATCTCGTTGTAGTTTGTAGGGTCCTCCTTCTTCCATTGTCTGTGTAAGACCACTGGGAAGTAGTGTCTTCTCTTGAGAGTTATATTTACTTGACCTTAGAACCCTTTTTTAATCTTTTGGGATTGTCTCTTGCTTTGTTCCTCACCTCCTTGATCGGCATGACCTTGTTGGGTATGTTTCTGATTAGCCTCTGTTAGTAGGTACAACCTAAACTTAAGAGCCATTTGATCCATGTCTTCTTAAGCCCTGTTGTTCAAGTTGCTTATGCCAAAGTGGTTGGCTTGGTCTCTTGTGTAAGCCTTCCTCAAAAGAGAGGTCTTATCAGAATTTAAAGTAGTCTAGGGTCTGTTTTTGTGGACATAGTACAAAAACTCATTTGCTTTGTTAACATCTGATGCATGTACTTGTTTATAGTTTATTTTCCTTTTCCTTGTTAAAAGAAAAAGTAAAAAGAACAATTATTTTCTTTATATGCATTTAGGCCAGGGTAATTAGGCTTAGGTGCATTGCATATTTCTGCTTTTTGAAAATAGAAAAAGATATCTTTCTTTAGTAGCCTCCATTTTCAGTTTTGAAAATAAAAGAGAAGTAAAAGTTTCTGCATTTTGAACCTCTTTTGCATTTAGTCATGTTGTTTCCACTTTCAAGTGAAAAACATCATTAGTTTCATTTCTGCTACCTTTGAGTAATCAACAACCCCCTAAAAAGAACGTTGATAAGTTAAAACATATTAGTAAGATTTCCTTTCTAGGAATGACACACACTACTCTAGGCTAGTGTTATGGGTTAGGATTATCCTTAAACTACACAAAAAATTTAAACTCAAACATAGTGGCCTTTCGTTCAGGAAATCCAATCTCACAAGGAAGTGAACTGAAATCTCCTCTCACACAGGAGTCAATCACGAGGTTGTGTGATATTGAGTTGCGAAGATACCCCTCCAATGCTTAGTTGAGCTTACACTAGAACTAATGCGCGTTTGGCGATTCACTTAGTACCTATTTTTGGCCCTGTGTGGTGCCTGGTATTGTTTAGGTTTCAGACTTAGCTACTCTGCCCATGCGCTTCATCTGGAACGATGAATGTTCTGCCAAACCTTCTTTATGATTTTGGTAGCCTTAATATATTGACCTCTAGGACTCTACACGGGTTATGGTGGAAGGATATTTCCACTATACCTAGGGTATGCTCGAGAAGAAATCCCTTACTTACAATTTGGGAAAGCGGTTTAGTGATTCAAGCACTTGGACCCAAGGAGATGTGTTGTGGACTCTAGGTAATTGTACTTCTCCCTTCACTGGTTAGTCCTGGGCCCTCATCATCCCACGCTCTCCTTTGGAAGGTATATTTGTGTGCATGGTTTGGATACTTAGGGTTTTGTTTTAGTGGTTTGATTTATGTGTTGTTTGTTTCTAGTCGACCTTAGACTTTTCTTTCTTGTTGAGTCAGAAACTATGGCTAGTATCCCTATGGACACCAACCAAGAGACCCCCCATGCAAGGGGCCTCTTGTGATTTTCCCTTCAATGTGAATGTTGGTGTTCCCTTGATGTCCACTCTGAATCTTCCTGGATTCAACCTTGGGCTATCAGTTTGGTTGTTTTCCACTCTGACTGTCATGAATGCTCTTGATGCTTCTCAAGTAAGCACCTTATATCAAGGGCATCAAAACAATATCTCCCCTTCACCAGTAGTATCATCTCCTCCCCCTTCTACCTCATGTAGTGAAATTTTTGATACCAGTAACACCTGTAGTCTAAAAGGAATAAAAGGAGGAATAATAGGAAGAAGACACAAAATCAAGGGGGAAACCGCCCAATCTCTATAAGCCATGTTGGGGACATTCACTCAACCTTTGCAAGTCATGTTGGACCTAGTCACCCAACCTTTGGAGGTCATGCTGGGGGAAAACAACCAGCCTCTATAAGTCATGTTGGACCTACTCACCCATCCTCTGGAGGTCATGCTGGGGGCAAATAGGCATAGGATGCAAACCTAAGTGCCCTTGTAAGCTTGCGAGGGAGATCACCTTACCCATCGGTGCCCTGCTATTGCAGAGGTACAAAGAGTGTGGTCCGAGTCTCCAGGATATCCTACTCTTGAGCAACCTGTGATTTCCCTACCACCTATTCAAATTTCGATTGTTCAAGTGATTGAACCAATCCAATATTTGGTCAATCCCACTCTTCCTTCGAAGATTGACCTGCGTCAAGTGGTTGAATCGATGCAATCTTTGATAAACCCCACTCTTCCTTTGGAGAGTGAGTTGTCTGCTAGTCATATTTTCTTCACTACTAGTTCATAACTTTCTATACAAGGGGGTACTAACTTCATTTTGAATGAACCCCCTCCAAGCCCTCAGATATCGTCCTTTGATTGGGATAGCCTAGCTGAGGCACACCTTCTTTCGACTTCACCTTTTCAAATAAAATTCGAAGTTGAACACTACACAATTGCTCATTGTATTGTAGATGAAGAAGCCTATGTTAGTATTGTATCTGTTGTCCTTTGATAGAAGACCTACTCAAACTTTGGGATCTCTTACTCAAACGCCTGTTACTTTGGGTGGGAAGACTGTCTTAGTCGATTTTATGGTTATAGAGAAACCCTTCGACTTCAATAAGCTCCTTGGGCATGATTATATATATGATATGAATGTTGTGGTGTCTACACTCTTTCGGGTGATATATTTCCATCACAACAAAAGTATTGTCACTATCAATCAACTAGAATTCGTTGATCCCTCTCATTACCTGACTGTAGACTAAGTCTATCCTTTGTCAATTCCTAGAGTTTTGGTAGAAACTACCCTGCCATAGGTGAATTATGTGGCCTCGTATCCCTTGTGTCTAGTTTCTATTGAGAAGAAGCCTCTGCATTCATGCTTATCTTCTTGGGACTCGGTCCCAACAGTTGACTAGGTGATCTACCTAATGGAGACTTTGGAGCCCACTCTCCACCCTATTGATCCAACTGATTGTTTAGACATGTGTCCTATCTGGGATGGTCTACTTTCTTCTAATGAAGCCTTCTTAGAGTCTATGGTACAGTCTGACTTTCTTATGGATGTAGACTCAGTTGTGGTCAGATCAAACCTTGACTTGCTTTTTGAGTTTGGTATTTCTGTTGATCGATCCTCCAATGTTAGCTTTGTTGAGTCTTTGGACCCTCCCATCGAGCAGCAAGTCAGTGATCCCGATGAGTTTGATTCTTCTTGTAGAATTTTCGACTCCCGTAATGATGAATTTGTTGCTATAGACACCATCAACTATGTTGACTTTAGCTCTCTTCTTGAGGTTGATCTTATTGATTACAAATCCTCGAGCCTTGGATCTATAGAGTCTTCCTCGATTATATCTGCCTTGACTATGCCTCTTGTTGAAGATAGCGAAGTTACAAGTGTCTCTACCAAAGTGACATGTAACATATATCTTCTTCTAAATATGATCTTAATACTGTTGTTTCTTGGAGATAGGATTCTTAGTTGGATTCATGACTACTTACTAGTCTCACATTTTTGTTCAAGTCGTAACCGTATTTGCATATACTCTGTGCGTTCTTATGAGCCTGATGTCGGATTCCAGGATTTTAGCTAGTTATATAATCCCCCATCTCTGTTCTCATCATCGCTCTGCCTTGTATCTTTTTGCCATTGCAACCTGACATCCTTTACTTGGAGGAGATGCTCCTTGAGTGTCCTTATCTTGCTCGTGTTCCTTTCACTATGCTTAGATCAGTTCCTTGCGCTTGGAACTAACTCTGCATGCCCTTAGCACTCGTCTCCTTGACTTAAGAGCATTCTTCCAGTTTTACTTCGAGCTCATTAAAAACAGTAAGGAGACCGTGAGTTGAATTTTTTGGGCTCATTAAAACTTTATGGGAAAGGTATGGAGTTACCTTTAAGCTCTGGTATGACTCCTTAAACATGACTAGATTTTTTAGTTTACTTGTTCTTTCAAACTTGTTAAAGGAATTGAAAGATAATCCACGTCGGTATAAGTTTAACCCTTTTTTGGACCATGTGGATTACTTACGAAAAAGGAATACTCTAGTTCACTGTGGCTAGAAGAGGAATCTCGGGTATAGTTTTATCTCTTTTTTCGGACATGGGAGACCAAATTTACGAAAAAGGAACTTATTTGAGCTTACTTTTTCTTTTTTGTGCTATGGTTTAAACCATGAAAAAGATTTCAAGCGCTCTTTATGCCATTGTCATGCTCACTTAACTTTAGGACAAAAGCATCCAGTGATCTTGCTTTCCTTCATGCTTGTTAAATTAAGGCTTTATGCTTGTTTTTGAAGGAGCAATGGTATGGCGATAGTTTAACCCTTTTTTTAGACCTCGTCGACTAACTAAGAAAAAGGAATATTTATCTTGAGCTAAGAGAGTTCTCCTTTGGATTGTTTTGTACTTTTTCAGACTTTGGAGACTAACTTTTAAGAAAAGCCCCCCCTAGAGACTTCTTTGGCGTTTTTAGACTCTCAAACTGTGAAAACACCATCGAGCATCCACTTATTTAGGCTCGTAAAATCCATGAATCAGTGCTTTGTCAAGCATTACTCTATCTCTTCTTCAAGCTTGTCAACATTGAAGAAGGTCCCAAGCTTGCTTGCTTGGAATTGTTAAACCTTTACAAGAAAGATGGGAAGGGAAGTACATTCACATGTATTTTTATATTATGGCAGCAAGTCTCGTCATCCTTGAACAAAGCATCAACTTGATTCTATCAACATTTGGGTTCTAGTTTTTCACCTTAGGAATAAGCTTGATCCCAGAGTTGTTACTCTTCCAATCATATGGAGAATCTTCCAATGTCTTCTACCTTGCAGATTTGTATCGTTGGTCCCTTTGTGTATAAAACTTCCTGAGTCACTATTGTATCGTGCTCACTATTCAAGGATAAAACATGTGTCAGCCGTTCTGCAGTTGCCTTGACCTTTTGTGTCGGCCACTCTCTAGTATCAGTTCATTATATCAAGTTTTCGATGGTCTTTATTGCAAAACTTTGTCCCAACTCCAAATCAATTCAGTTTTGATTTTCATCATGTTAGATGATGCAGGATGCCTTAATGCCTTCCTTCCAACTGGTATCTTCCTATCGACTTCAACTCATCTTTCTCTGGGAATGAGATTTAGAGTTTCTGACGGTACCTTGGGGACCATTTTCATTACTAGTCCTTTCCCTCACATTTGTTAACAATTTTCATCAATGACTAGTAATCAAATGGTTTCGTCCATGTTTGACTCCAGTTACTCTATTCACATGGTTAGGATTTGTACCTTTGGGCGGTTTGGATTGTAGAGCTTGGGGTGATAGTAACATCATCATCTTTTGTTATTGCCTGATTTGCGCAAGACCTTGTCACACCTCATATGACATTTGTTAAGACATAGATCCACCTTGTATTCTTGTGCCTATGTTGATTGATTGTTGAGCATGGATCCATGATGTTCATGTGTGGCCATGACTCCTATAGACTTTACATGGCATCTTTTTGCATATTGTGTGGCCATGATAGTTACATTAGCTCTATACATGTTGGATCCACCTTGTATATTTATGGTGATCATTTGTATATGGACATGTATGTCCTAGAGATCAGTTTTGTCTGACATTTACCTCTCTTTCAAGTACCTTTGTTTGAGCCTATGATCTTGGTTTCTCTAGTGTCTTCAACTCCATGATCCAATCATTCCCTATTTATAATGTATTTCAACTATTGTCTTACCCTCTAACCTCATACATTAGGGGGCATCTATTATAGCTCAAAATGACACTTCTCCGTCTGTGACAGCATTTACATGTTTGGTCGCATGACAACACTTCATGATGGCTACTATCAGCCACCCAAAGGAAACTTGTGAATGGAAGGGTCATATTAGGACTTCTGTAGCACCATTTTACCTCTTACAATTGAGGCTAAGGAACAAGTTTGGAGACCAAACCAACTCTTGAAGACCCTTGGGAAACCCCTAAAAATGCATTTTTTCACAAAAAAACACAAGTTTCCAGTTCTATACCTACATTTTTCACTTTGCATACACGGGTTGTCAGTGTTGTACCTACGTATACCCTCAAAAGCGATAAAAAAATATAAAAAAATCAAATATTGGGTGGTTTTGGAACTGCCTCCTTAGTTGTAACTTCTCCATCCTAGACCCTAACTCTTCAGTTTGCTATATAAAAGAGGGATACGAGACCATGAAAGGGACCGAGCCTTTGGTATTGTTATGCTGGCAGAATTTGAACTCTCATCCCCCTCACCTATACCCTAGCTGTCATCTATCCTTGCTACAAAGCTTAGAGGCTGAGAATATTGGAGGAGAGAAGTAGGAGTTCCAGATCAAAGGTTTCATAAGGTGCCTTGAATGAGGAGAAGGTATATCTTGTACTTATTCCATTGATTAATAAAGATTTAATGCTCTTCCCTTTCCAAATTAGTGTGTATATATGAGTTTATGATCATATGTTGATCTTGATGAGAATAGGGTTTCATGTTATCTTGAATATCAATATCTTGTTTGTGGTCAAATTGGTGTGATGCAGGTTTGAAGTTGTTTTGTAGGTTCCTCCTTTGGAGAGCAATAGGAGTAATAAAGAACAAGCTTGGATCAAGCTTCAGTTTATAAGGTATGAACCCTCCTAACCCTTGAAATTTTGCTTTGTTTTGTACTTGTAGAACTTTGTATATAAGTTTGTAGAACCCCTAGTATGTTGGCGGCCTCAACCCCAACCAGAGGATTAATTACCTAACAACAACTAGGAACTAGGAATTGAAAGGATAGGTGGATGGATGGTTTCGTAATTCAAGTCGTTATGTTTCATGTGCATCAAACTACGTGCACCAATAGCTATTAGCATTGAAAACAATGATAACTTGTTTATTTGAGTTAATACCATATTCTAGTGTCCATACTGTTTGTCAAAGGGATATTCATATGCTTTCTTTTAAGTGCATTGTTGATTGGCCTTTGTATCATAGACATCTATTTGAGATACTAGACAGTGAGGATGCATTTCTCATTCATGCATGTACTCAGTCTGTCTCTAAAACAAGCTAAGTGTGTGGGTGTTCTCCCTATGATTCCCTTGCATGTGATTTATAAGACAAAGGTGTGAACATAATATTGAGATTTTAAGGCATCGATAGGGGCTTTTCTGATGTGTCATGCATGCACCCTCTCATAGAATCAACATAATTTGAACTTAAATTTATAGGCATTTTCCGTATGAAACTAGATGCATTTAATTGATTTGAGATGGAGTTGTGTACATTGTTTTGGGTTTTGAACATGTTGAGAAGAAAATATGCTTGTAATCTTTGCTCAACCGAGCTCTGTGTATTATACAATAGCGAAATAATGTGTTTCCTAACCACTTGATATACAATATGTAAAGTCGTGAGTGGGTTTTTGAAGGTTGTGCGTTTTTAAGTGCGGTAGAGATATGAAGTAGGCATTAAATCCCCATTTTGAATTAATTTCAGAATATGTATATCTTTGTGTTTAATTATATTAACAAATTCATAGAATCCATTTTCATGAGGTTGTCTCGATGGGTGTATGCTTTTCCTTAGAATTTGAGAAATTCTAATACACCATGCAAGTTGAATTTCTTAGAATGAGAGCTTAATAAGGTCCTCAAATTCTCACTTAGTATATGGTATGTACGAGGATGATGCATTATCCCTTGAATATATTTGAAAAGATTCAATGTGGGTTTTACAATCTACTAGAGTTATGGGAGGGCATTGAGAAGAAGTTGAGGAGGATGGCCAAATCCTAGTCGCATGCATGAGATTCAGCCAAAAAATAATAAAAACCCTTTTTCTTCAAAAAACTAGTAGCAAATCAAAATGAGCAAAAAAGGGTAGAAGAAGATGCTTCTCATGTAGATCCACCTAGTTCTTACAAAGAGACTTAAACATACTCTAGGAAAAGTTTGGGAATGAGAGAATCTCTTTCCTCATCAATGAAGATTGGTTTGTCAAACAATGGAGACATGTAATCAATGGTGGACGAAACGTTTGACCCTTCGAAATGTTGTGGGCCATGGCTTTTTCGGTGCACACAAACTAGTTGACTTTGTTAAACTGTTGGCATGTTTAAGGAGAGTGTTCTTGAAGCACACCAATATTGGAAAGAAAAATGAACTCAACACAAGTTGTCAAGGTTGAAAATAGCTCTTTTAGTTGAGATGCAAAATACATATCTATGAGAATTACAGACACATCATATTTCAAGCACACAAATGTCTATGAGAATTACACACATACACAATTGCAAAACACAAAGAGAAAACAAGGGAGAGAGAGTGAGATATTCAATGTGGTTAATTCATTAGACATTGCATAGCCTTATCTTAGTCCCATCCAATGCATGTCCACTAACATGTCATTTTCATCTTAATTGTGTTTTAAAGACTTCACCACAACATAAATAAGCATGCTCCTTATGCTTACCTTCCCTTTTTTGTTTTCATTTTGGCCATTCTTTTCCTGATTGATAAATCTCCTTGTAATGAACAAAATATATAATAAATAAGCATTAATAATATTGATAAATTAATGAAATAATTAAATGAAAAAAGGTAAATGAAGAGGCACCTTATGAAAAGTGGCATCTCAACACCAAGGCAACCCTTGAATGGGTATTCATACAAGCATCATTTCTCATTGTAAACCACCCTTATCTTATCAATCATATCTTTAATTTTATTCATGGATTACTACAATCTAACTTATATATGTTGGTTATTTCCTTAAGAAACGATTTTGTCGTTTCATTGGTATCAGAGTGGGCCTTTTCTAAAACCTCACTGATATCTGCCTTTGGCCATCCTATTGAGAGTTTCTCTCATTTGTGGCCCTTGACCAAACCATTATCCCTTGGCCATTCCATTAACTATACTCCACTCTCTACACTCACGTTTCCATCCATTCATTGCATTGTCCTTTCTCTCTCATGCACCGGTGTCACTTTTCTTCATACAATCGTGCCTACAACACTTCCCTCACATTGCTCAATCACGCCCTCACTACTCCTCCCTCGTGCTCTTGTCTCTCGCGCCCATCTGTGCTCGACCTGCACGCTCAACAACTCCTCCACCACTCACGTGCTAGCTCTCCAACTCCCACGTTCCTTTTTTGTAGTCGCTCCACCCCATTCGTTGTCCACAATTTTAACCATCTCTTAATGTTTTCCATATTCATTTCCTCCAAACACATTCACCACTCCTCCTTCCATATCCTACCTAAGCCTTTCAGCCTTGCTTCCCACCTGCGCTCAACCACTTCTAGATTTGCACACTTTCAATCTTCTCTAACCTTTCGTCTTGCGATTTTGACTTCACTTTAATTTCCTCCTCTCCACGTCGTCGCTCCCAAACTCTGGCCACTCAACCCCATCTATCTGCACACACACCAACTTCCATTGCTCCGGTCATGCCTTCTTCCTTTTTTCTCTATATTCCCCACGTCTTATGGCTCCTGCTCCACCTCCACTCGCACGCAACCGTCCGGCTCTGCTCGTATTAATAAGAAAATCAATAGGAAATAATAACCAATATTTAATTAACCATTGTAATAACCAATTAGATTTATTACAAGTCATCTGGCCTTGAAAAAGGATTCATCCATGAATCTTCGGTAAGTGTGCTTCAACTAGAAGTCTTACCACGAATAATGGTACCGGGGTATAGAAGTTCTTGAAATAGTTGGTCGCATTTCCATTCAATTCTTTTCATGCATATGATTTTGTATATAGACACATAACAACTATATGGAGTATTCTTCCATGCTTTTAATTTAATGGTGTTCTTTTGATCTTCAAATTTTACGTAAATTTATGATATTTCTATATAATTTGATATGGTTTTCTTATCTATAGTGACAACTACTAATAATGGACTTACTTCCTTGTCTAATGAGCTTTTATTTAATTGTTCCCGAGGAACCTTTTGATGTTGATATTCTATAACATATTGAGTTACAACCACTGGTAGAATGTTCATATCTACCTCACTCCTTCATTCCTCATCACCATCACCTCGATTCACCCAAATCCCCAATCACACCACTCCTCGACTTCAAAACTCCATTCCTCTACCAAACTTCATCAGTTATTTACCTCCCATCTCCTCTTCATTGCTCCCCACACCCATGTAGTGCATTGCCTCCTCCCGCGTCACACTCCTCACCACACTAGCTAGTTCTGCAACTTTCCTCACTTCCATCCCTCTTAATCCCCACGATTCCTCCTCCCATCGCCCACTCACACACATCAATCCAAATCACAGCCACTCCACTGCGCCATCCTGAATCCTCCAACTCACTGTACTACACGCCCTCCACCCGTGTGCCCTTCTCCCTCGCGTTGCCCTCTTCTCATCCGTCGTCATCCCTCCTTCCACCTCATCGTTGTCCACCTTCCTTTCCACCACCCGTCATCCNCACGCCCTCCACCCGTGTGCCCTTCTCCCTCGCGTTGCCCTCTTCTCATCCGTCGTCATCCCTCCTTCCACCTCATCGTTGTCCACCTTCCTTTCCACCCCCCGTCATCCCTCCTTCCACCTCATCGTTGTCCACCTTCCTTTCCACCACCGATGCCATCACCTACACTCCCTTCACTGCTATCTCTTCTCATACTTGTGCCCTCTTCTCACTAAAACCCCCGCACCCTTCCAGCCTTACGCCATCTCCAGTGTCCTCCACCAGCACACCCTTCCAAGCACATCCCTTCCTTATTAAAGTCTCCATTCCTGCCAATCATAATCCCCACTCCTGCCAATCACTTCTATGTTGCTCCCCACCCTCATTATTCCCTCAAACCACGTCCTCTCACCATACTCCATTCTCCCACATTCCCTATCCACGCCAACCCATTCCTTCACCGCCAATTCTCTCCTTCGACTCTTAGCTCCAGGATCCTTCTCACCCATTTCTACCCTCTCCAACGTATATTCCACCAGCTGCCCTCACATTCCTTTCCTCCAAGCTCACGCCCTCCCCACCATGTTACTCATCTTCCATCTCCTTCCACATAAAGACACGTCCCTATCACTTGGTCCCCTACCACTGAAGCTTGCCACCACTTCCATCGCCTTACTACTCCATTCTGTGCTCTCTCCAACCCTACCTACACCTTGCCTCTTATCGAATCCACCAACCCTACTTCGAAAATGCTAAAATCCACCTTTAAAAAAATTAATATAATAATATAATTATTGTTAAATAATAATTATTAATAGAATATATATAAAAAAATTAAACAAAAAAACTATATATTAAACACTATATATAGTTTATAAAAATAATAGTAATAATAATAACATTAATTAATTAATAACTATTATTATTAAAAAAATTCAAAACCTTCTTGAAGATTTTCACAAACTAGAATTGATATGTTTCCAACATTCAATGAAATCATGTATGGGCAGAAGCCAAGAAGGATTATTCAAACTAAACTCAAAGAAATCGGAAAAAGATGCCTTGGGGAAGAGGAAACACACACACAATTGAAAATGTTTGTATTGGAAATAAAAGAAGAAATAGCGAGGAAAAAAGGAAAGGAAGAACTTGTAGAAAGATCAGAACCCGAAGAATTTACTACTAAAACCAAGCCAAGGTTGAGAGAAAATGATGAAAAAGTGGCTACGACATCTCACTTCTCAAGTGAGGGAAACCAGGAAGCTACTATGGAACCTACAATAGCTGGAGCGGTTATGCCCCCGAAATTTCCAGATAAAGAGTTGGAAATTGATTTTACACCCATGACAGAAGAAGATGGAATCAAGGAAGAAGCCTATGAAGAAGGAGCAACTATGACATCTCACCTCTCAAGCGAGGGAAAGCAGGAAACTACTATGGCACCTACGATAGCAGAAGCAGTTACGCCCCCATAATTTCCAAATAAAGAGCTAGAAACTGATTTTACACCCAAGACAGAAGAAGATGGAATCAGGGAAGAAGCCTATGAAGAAGAAGCAACTATGACATCTTACCTCTAAAGCGAGGGAAAGTAGGAAACTACTATGGAACCTACGATAGCAGAAGCAGTTACAGTCTCCAAAGTTTCAAGCAAGGGAAGGCTAGAAATTGAATTTGCATTGCCAACAGAAGAAGCCTTGTGACTCCCAAGTCTCGAAGTAAAGAGGAACAAGGGAGGCCATGCTGATCGCCTCCTTATATCTCTCCTCACAAGAGATTTATGCCACCATACTCCGAGAGGGATAACAAAAGACACCCCAACTACAAACCTCCAAATACGATACTCAATAAAAAATATGCACATCTACCAAAATTTTGCTGCGACTTCTTACAAGATAGGGAAATAATGCACATTAATACGCCAATGGGAAGTGAAACTCCAAAACAAGGACTTGTTAAGGAAGATGATAACAAGGACAATAAAACAAAAGAGGCAGAATACAAGGATATGGAAGATCAAGATGATATTGACAATCCCAATGTCAATATCAATTGTAAAGAAAATGGCAATGCCATAGATTGTAATAAAACATAAAATACGGTAAAAAATGAAGTCATTGTTAACAACAATTATGAAAAAATTGAAGTTACAGAAGAATGCAATGATGAAAATAAAAGCATCAAAGTTGACCTTAATTATGATAACGTAAAAGAACGAAACCTAGAAGATACTATGACAAATGAAGAGATGAACATTCTACCCGTGGTCGTAACTCGGGATGTTCTAGAATATCAACATCAAAAGGTTCTCCGGGAACAACTGAAGTCAAGCTCATCAAACAAGGAAGTAAGTCCATTATTATTAGTTGCCGCTACAAATAAGAAAAACATATCGAAATATATAGAAATATCATAATTCTATGTCAAATTAGAAAATCAAAAGAACGCCATTAGATTAAAAGCTCAGAAGAATAGTCCATACATTTGTTATGTGTTTATCTACATAATCATATGCATGAAATAATTTGGATGGAAATGCGACCAATTATTTCAAGAACTTCTAAATTGCAGTACCATTATTCACGTAAGACTTCTAGTTGAAGCACGCTTATTGAAGATTCATGGATGAATCCTTTTTTAAGGCCAAATGACTTGTAATAAACCTAATTGGTTATTACAACGGTTAATAAGAAAATCCTACAAAAATGCTGAAAATAAGTTTTTGATATTTCTCTACAAAAATAAGAAAATCACATTACAAGACATTAACATGAAATTAGAATCATAAGTCACGTCATGTGAAGAAATACCAAAGGTGATGTCATAAGGGAATGAGAAATCAATACATATGATACAGAAGGATTTTGACAAGATTATTGCAGGTAAAGAAGAAGAGATCTCTTGTCTTAGAGATTATAATTAGAAATTACTTCTGCAAATCAAGAAGGCAAAGGATAAAGTTCAATGCAATTAAAAGTTAGAAGAGGAGAATCAATATCTTCAAAAATAATTATCAGACAAGGATGAAGAAAATTCTTCTTGAAAAAGAGTTAATCAAGAATTGCTAGAACATATTAAGAAGTTAAGAGAGGATGAAAAGTCACAAGAATAAAAGTTCAAAAAGATTCAATATGATAACAAGCTATTAGATAATAAATTAGAGCAAATCCTAAAGGAAGCATCCATACCCTCAATAAATAAATAAAACAATAAAAACTCTTTATCGACACCCAAATTATAAAAATCATTTTGATCAACGACAAGGTCAAAATGAACATAAATAAAGGAGTTACGATTTTAGAAAAGAAACAACACCAAATCGATAAACCAAGCAGAAAACAAGAAGTTCTATCCAACAAAACAATCAACAAATAGTGCCAATGAAGATAGATCTCGGATGGACCACATCACACTCGATGCAACATTTTTTCTTTGGAATTCATAATTCATATCATTGTGTTTCGTCAAGTGTCGGAGTTAGTAACATAAAAAAAATAAAGAGTTACAAGCAAGAAATCAGACGTAAGCCTTGTCTTCAATAAAGCTTTGAGGACAAAACTTCCCTTAAGGGGAAGGAAATGTAATGAACAAAATATATAATAAATAAGCATTAATAAATATTAATAATATTGATAAATTAATTAAATAATTAAATGAAAAGGTAAATGAAGGGGCACCTTATGAAAGGTGACGTCTCATCACCAAGGCAACCATTGCATGGGTATTTATACAAGCATCATTTCTCATTGTAAACCACCATTATCTTATCAATCGTATATTTCATTTTATTCATGGATTACTGCAATCTAACTTATCTGTGATGGTTATTTCCTTAAGAAACGATTTTGTCGTTTCACTCCTACAACTGCATATCATCTAGAGTGTTGTAATACAATTGGCACCCTTTTCTCTCCAATATTGTCAAATCATAACTAACCTTCAACTTTCCTTGGAGATTTTTGAACTCCCTTTCATTGTGCTCTTCATGAACACCAATTCTCAATTGTTGTGCTTCATCCTACAACCATTCAAATTGCATTTTCGCTTAATTTTTAGTCTCAAAACCAAATGTCTTAAAAGTAGGAATCATACCGAAATTAATCTAGGGTCAANATCGGAATTACTTGATGACTTTGAACTGATTTACTAAAAAATACATAAAACATGCAATACACACACATAAATATACATACATACATATATATATATATATATATATATATATATATAGATATAGATATACATATAAGTAAACATTATGCTTTCAATTTTTCCTCTTTTCTTTATGATAGAATATATTCAATAAAAAAATCTTAATATGACTAACCTATCAATTTTTACCTAAGCAATATTCCTTTAAGTTGACCTCTCACATCACTATCTTAGTAACACGCTCAACAAATACATGAGATTTTGTATTGATTGCTCAATATTTATTTGGCATTATCCACAATTCTACACACCAACATGTAGATGGACATTTCCATTGTTTGGTTGCTCCTCCCAAAACCCTACAATGATAGTGTATGGTGAAAAAAATACAAGATTCAACAATTTAATTATAACAAAAATTTGCTTTCAAATGATCTTAATGCATTTACCAAAATTTGTTTATATTGTTTCTTTACCCAAAACTTAGACCTTTCTTATAGAAAACAAACTCACGTTTTTTGGATCCTCAAGAGAGATATTGGTAAATGAGAAAACAAACTCACTTTTTTTGCTTATAGATCATCAGGAGAGAGAGATCATACTTAGCATATGCTAACCGTATTCGTACAATATGTATGCATTGAGACATGGCTTTAACGAAGAATCCAATGATATTCACGAATTTCAACAGATCTTTTAGGGTTAAATGCTTAAAAAGGGTCGATTGATAATGGAATAAATCACATTGCTTTTTAAATATAATTCTAGTTTGATAAAAAATGTTATCTTTGTTCTTAAGAGTCAGGTTTATCATTGAGACCATGATATATATTATCCAAAAAAGATATTGAAAGGCATGTATAGAGGCTTTCTCTTTGGAACTTTTAGTATTTGATCTATGTAGCGAACATAGAAAATATATGTCGATAAATAAAAGAAAATTTTATTTATTATAAAAAAGAGATTATCTTGGAAAAAGCATAGCTATCTAGATAATGGACCTCTCTATCTAACCAACCAGTTGTGTTTCATCTTCACTACATCACAGAAATTGTTATGCACAAGACTTATTATTATGCATATGTCATTTCTAGAATATTATATAAATAGCAATTGTATCTTTGGAAAAGTCCATAAGCCATGACATGGATAGAACTAATGATGCTTTTGCATAATGCTAAGATGGTACTAGTGCATTAGCCCAATGATAAGCATCTTAAACTAGGTTTTAGATTCATAAATTTTTCAATATATATAAAGTTTCATAAACTTTTTTATCGTTAAAATAAGAAAAATCTAGTATTCTTAATGGAAGAACATGGAACAACATAACTCTTACCTATTTGCTAGATGTTTTCTCAAAGGTTGAATTCAAGATTGCAATGCGTTGCATTGAAATCCCCTTGACCTTGTCCATATTACATATTTCCTCTATTGCCCATAGGCGACCCAGTAGCATGGGCTAGCTTTTTGTCACTAGAGCCATTGTGTCTCTTTAGCAAAGATCCATTGCCTTTCAAATTTCATACCGAGGCAGTTGATTGCTAGTGCTGCCAAGTGCATTTACTTGTCCAAACGATCACAACAATTAACTACTTCATTGAGATCCAAATTGGGCATTTGGAAAATATAGGTTCCAATATATCTTTTAATGGCACATGAAGGACTAGGCACAATGGCACTAAATAGTGAAATAATGATCGTTGTACATGTAGAGCTTAATCCATATTTGTTTGTCCTAAACAACCATATAACTGATCCACTTTGATTCTTCGAAAGGTTCAATAATTCTTCCATCCAACATCCTGTCAATCTCTGTCATAACCATTTATTTATACCTCGGGTCCAATCTATACGATCTTTGCTTTACTGGTTTAGCATCTAATTTTAACGGGATATTCATCTAACCCAAGTCTCTAACAATTCCCTTCATCTCCGAGAATTTAGTTGGGAACATGTCTTTAAATTCATGCAGAAAATCAGTAATTTTCCCGACAATCTGATCATCCCAATAATCACCAATGTTTGCAAACTTTGGATTTTTCAAGGGAACCGATGTTTACCATTTTATTCTTTAATGGCTTCAGATACTTGTCGGATGATATACCATGTCCCTCCAATGTTGGGTTGCCTTCATATTATGGAATTTGAATGTCGCGTGGATCGTCATCCTCAGGTTCTCCCGAAATATTGTAACACTCCATCAAATTTTGGACTGTCGTAGTCCACTACGTCAAACTCAAAATAGGTACAAAAAATTCTTCAATTTTTTTGGCTTTGATCACTTGAAGAGTTGCATCGACCGATGGAATTTCATAGCATAGCTAAAAGTGTGTTTGAAACTATTGTAAAGACCGCCTAGTTTGTAGTCATACATCAAAGTTCAAGCGATGTGTACCAATTTCTTGGTTTCATATCTAGCATATGTATAAACATATGTACCCACACCTGCTTTGGTACAACTTTCCATGCCACAATACAAGCATTGATATGGTTGAGAGGACTTGTCAGCCTTGTATACTTCTTTCCAACATAAGAAACTCCTTCACCAAAGCAGATCTCTAACGCTCTTTGACACTTCAACCATACTGAGATAGTTGTTTATGAACAACCCACTAGCTTGATGGGGTATCCTTCAAAGCTACATCGAAGGCCAACAATCATTTTTCTTCTAGCACTTTTGCTTCAAATTGAATAATAAATGTATCCAGGTTAGGAAACCCTTCATATGTAGGCAAATCACATACATCGGTACCAACCCATCGCAGGGAATTTGTGATCTGAGCACACTTCCGCATCTAAGCTTCGTATAGATAATTTCGATAATTTTCTAGCACTTCTCCTTAATCAAATGAACATGATCTAACACTCTTCCAACCCAAATTACCATCGGATGTCGAATTAATATAATAATCCAATCGAGAAGAAATGTTGTAGATATTATCTAGGTCACCCTTGTGATACTCTCCTCGAATAGGTTCCACGTATCGTTGTCCCTCCAATGGATCCAATGGTGCAACTACTCACATCTATGAGTCTTTGAAAGATATAATCCTCCTCTTAAATTTCAAATCTCCTCCACTTCGACAAGAACTCTTGGAAATTGACCAACTGGAAGAACCTTCAATTGATTTTCCAACCGAAGTTGGACTTTGGACCACACTAGTTTGGGATTCCCCATACTCTCCCATGTTTGTTTTGTTAGAATGTTGACATCTGATCCCAAATCCAATATAATGAAATCCATATCATAATCTCCAATTTGACCATTCATGCGGAGTTATCATTTAGTCTTTCTTCTTTTATGAATATGATTAACAACCTTTTCTTGTCGGAGATCTTCTTGAGGTTCTTAAAAACAAAATAAACAATTACATCAATGCATTTTCATCTTTACCTAAAGCCGAGAAACTTATTAAGAATTTTTTCAGAGTATTTACCTTTCCTGCCGACTTCTAGGGCGACATGTTGTAGACAGCCCCCTCATCAAATACCAGTGGAGCATTCGAAGTTGAAGCCCCATTGTATCTTCGCATAAACTCATTCTTGTTCTCAAAGAATACCCCTTTCTCTTTATAGACATCAAAAGGTATACATCGCTGTGTTGCTGGTCAGATTCTTGAATCTTGCAGAAGACTCATTTTATCTTCTCCTGTCACAGCTCCTCCTCTAGTCACCACAATGACAATCATGGATTTTCCCTTGGCTCGGTCGTAATATTTTGGACTTTTTGATTTACATTATGGAGTTGATTATGATTCTCATCAAGTTTTTCTTGCCACTTCACAATAATTTGTTGGTCTAGTGCTTTGTAATAGGAACATGTCAGTGTGTAATTTTGGAAATCTCTACCATAGTGTCATGGTTGGTCGTAGTTATAAGAGATTAAGTGGCCTCTACCTCGACCAAATCCTCCTCTCCCCATTTCATGGAATCCACCCCTAGGATGACTAAACTGTGCAATCTCTCTTTTAGCTTGGATTTGCTCGTCACCCTTCATCAGGTAAGTATCGATTGTCTATTCCTGGAGCTATTGGTATGCTTGAAAATCCTTTTCATCATGCCCAACAAATATACGGAACTTACAATAAAGGATTGCAGGGGTACTTACTATTTTATGTAGATACAAGCATTCTTCTGATCGGTGTCCCCGAGTTTGGAAAACTTTGCACCATGGAATTCTCGACCAATTAAGTGGGTTCAGTGCCCAAGAAGCAAGATATTCATGGAAAGCCAAACACTGGTCCTTTAGATTTCCTTTCATATTACATAGGCTACACTAAATCTCTTCATAGACCTCTTTTCCTTTCTTGATGTCCTGAATTTGTAATGATAGATTAGCCAACTACGATTGAATATGAACTATACCGACACGAGTTTCTCCGACTAGTGAAGCTTCCAACTTCATAGTAAGTTCTAATGCCTCAGACAAAGACATGATCTTCTGTTGCATTAAAGGTACTTGGATGTGGGGAAATAATTAAACTATGAACCAGTCTTTATGGTGTACATCATACATGTGAAAACTCACCTTGGCCATTAAAGTTTTGAATATCTGATTGAAATCCCACACCAATTTAGTCAGTGGTTGCTTGATCTCCTTTAATTCCATGATGCAATACGACTCGAACTTCGGTTTCTTGAACTTGTTTGTCAACCTATCCTTTATATCATCTAACGTATTTTGAACATCCCTCGTAGAATCAGTAGAAAACTTCATGTACTAATCTAGCGCCTGACCCTTGAAGGTCGTAATCATCTGGGCCTTTTTTATGGTCTCCTCTTGAACTAGTGTAGATATGGATCTTGTTCCTCCTCGGAAATAAGTTGTTATCCTTATTCCTCGTCACAAGACTCCTCGTCAAGTTGTGGCACCAATTTGTAGTCTCCCCTTCCAGTCGCACTGCAACTCTCTCTCATATTCATAGTCCTTCTCCTCTTGTTCGACCAAAAGCTCCTCCCACTCCTCAGGGAGCCCCATTCTTTGTCAGTCTTTATAAATTATCCTTGTATCATTTTAGCTTATCCTGCACATTCTCCCCATACCTTCTTCCAATCAATACTCACGCCCTCCATGTACAATCACTTTACTCATTGGAGTTCATCTTTAGAATCCCTTTTTCACACAACAAGATCTTAATCCACGATTTAAGAATTCAAGTACCTAGCTCGCGGGACCCGAAAGAACTCTTGCTTTGCTTCACTATACGATTTGACAATATGAACAACAAATTCAATGATATAGCCTTGTAAAATGCTATCAACCCAAAAGTCAACAACTCTTGATATCTTGTTATCGACACACTTTAATCACTGTATCAACTGAGGTGTCTAGGTGTCAGGATCACCTCCTTGAATTTTTTTTTGGAGAATGCCAACCTTAACAGCCACTCATTTAAAAAAATAGGAAATTTGTCGATTTAAGCTTTGTGAATATTAGAGTAGACGTACCTTCCCAAACATTGTCCTGGAGTCAGTCATGGATCCCGGTTTTCTTCTTGAGCAAACTCCTTCGACTTCTGATATAACCATGCCTCTATCTCAGGCCTCATTGGATGCAAAAACATGTCCCACACATAATTATCCTGGTCTCGACAACAGAACCATTCATTGGCACAATCTTAAACTAACCCAAGTTCACCCAATATCATACCAACAAAACCCAAGATATTGCCCCGAAAGGGTTTTAGCCCTTACGACAACACTTGCAAAGCAAATGAAGTCTCACCAAAGGTACCAATGGGAGTTGCAGGAACCAATTTCCCGCAACTGTGACAGGGAACTTCACCATAGAAAACATCGACATAACTAACTCCGACAGATAAGGAGCTGCGAAAGTGATCCATGTAAATCCCATGACATTAACCACATTCACAACAATATAAATAACCAATGTGGTGTCATTTGATTCTCTTATTCATTCATAGTTACCTATTCATGCATTAATAAACAATAAGAAACCATCACATACACACATAATGCACAGTAGACACCAGGATTTAAGATGGAAACCTAAGATGGGAAAAACCAAAAAGCGCTCATTTATTATAAAGAGTCGCAGATCGAATGCTTTAAGTATGTGAACATAGCCTACATACATTTCTCCACAACTCCGTTACATCAGGTCTGTGTACATGTTCTGTAGATCAACCTCATAATTTGTGATTCAACTTATTCTTCAAGAAAACAATACATCACTATTTTACAAAATACAAAGGTTCTCTATATTCTCCAAAAACTGGCTAACCCCAAAAAGCCCTACCCATTACATATTTATAGGCTGTAATGGTTTTTTTACAATCCATGCTCACTACCCAATCCCAAAACTGTAAGTGGACAAAAACTCTAACCAACTAAAGATATATCCAAAATATCTAGTTCCAAGATGAGTAGTTACAACACATAATGTGCTGCTGCAACACATAATGTGATGCTACATGTCATAAGGTGTTTATACAAAGATCCTATAGTAAGCTGGAATTTCCTTCATAAGAAGATCGAATCAAGATTGGATTTGTAACACTATTCCAAGTACTTCCTTCCATACTTCCTTGGTGTAACCATAGGTAACTAGTATATGGTATGTTTTTACTTCTTCATTCTTACACCTTAAGCACCTCCTAGGGTCTTCTTTGCCTGTTCTTTGGCATAGGTCCCATGTGGGGATTCTATTGTTTAGTTCCATCCACATAAATACTCATTCTTTAAGTGTGTTGTTTAGTTTCCACGGTGAGTTCCACCTCCATGATGGTTCCTCCACAGGACAATCTTCACATAACACCTTGTATCTTATTTTTGGCACACATTCCTCCATGGATGGATTCTTAGACCAGAGCAGTTCATCATCTTCGTCGTTTAACCTTACATGGTTGAAACACAATTGGTTGAAACACAATGATTTGATGTAATAGTACCACTCATCAGCTTCCTTTCCACCCAATCCTAGTCTACCAACATTCTTTTATACATGTTTCCATATTGGTGTTTGCTCATAATTAGCCACCTGATATAGTTTATATAGCCCATTATCCCACAAAATCCGAGTCAATTTTTTTGTCATCCAAAAGGAATCCTCACATCCAATTCATGTAACTTCTCCCAATCTTACCTTATTATGTCTTCCCACCTCCCAAACAAGCAATCTTCCCACCAATAGGAAATCTAACATTATAGCTTTCCAAACAATTGAAGAGTTTTGATGTTTTTTTGGACTTCTTCTTATCAATTCCTCTATAGAGTCCAGTTCAATGTATTTTTACTTTAGAATTTGACTCCACATCCCATCAACAATCATTAAACGCCAAACACACTTAGCAGATAATGCCTTAGCAAATAGTGATATGTTCTTGCTTCCCATTCCACCTTTATCTTTGGGTCAGGCAACTTTTTTCCTGTTTTATAAGTTATATGCCACGTTTCTCCTTATCTCCTAACTAAAAGAATCTTGTCATCAACTATTTAATTTCTTCTATAAATGTATTTGGAATGTGAAATACTAAGAACCAATATACCGGTGTTGCTTCTATAACCAATTTTATTGACCTTTGTCTTCCTCCTATGGTTAATCATAAATTGTACTAGGCATTTTCACTTTTTTCTGCCTTTTCAATAAGCCAAGAAATTCATATCTTCTTCATTAAGCCCCATCCCAATTATGGTCGTTAGTTCAGTATTTATCCTCATCCATGTCGTTGTACAATACAAATCCAAAATATCCTTAAGATTAGTCACATCCCTTATGGATCCATCACATAATATTACTATATCATCCACAAACAATAGGTGTATTAAGTAGATGGATCTCCCCATCCTTATTCCCTTAAAAGTGCACATCCTTTTGTCTTCCAATAGTCCCCTACTCAATCCCTCTACTACTATAATAAACAATAGTGGTGATAGTGAATAGCCTTGCATGAGTTCCCTTCTTGGTTTGAAGAAAGAAGAGACAAATCCATTTATTAATATTGGGAATGATGCCGATGATATACATCTCATTACCCAAATTATAGATGGAATTTGTATGCCCCGATGTGTCACCATCGTTCTTAATTATGGCCAATTGACCTTGTTATTGGATTTTGAGAGGTCAATCTTAACCAACATGGATGGGATATTTTTACTTGATGGTGTGCAATAATTCCTATTCAATTCCAACTGCCTCATGTAATTG
>LPNX011189679.1:173525-213623 GCA_001517045.1 Pseudotsuga menziesii | reverse complement strand
TATATACAAACTTGTCCCTAAAGTATACAAACTTTGCCTTGGACAAAGGCTTGGTGAGAATGTCGACTATTTGCTCAATCGTGGATATGCACTGAAACTTCACTACTCCCTTTTGCACCATTTCTCGGATGAAGTGGTATTTGGTCTCAATATGCTTCAATATGTCATGAAACATAGGATTTTCTGAAATATTGAGACATATTTGATTGTCATAGTGTATCAAGGTTGTCTCTAGCTCTTGAACCAATAATATTCCAAGAAGATTATGAAGCCACATTGCTTCATGACTTGTGACACTAGATGCATAATACTTTGCTTCTATGGTACCGAGTGTGACAAAAGTATTATTCCTGCTAAAGTAGGATATAACATTTGATCCTCAAGTTGAAGTACTTTTACATCACTTAGCGTCTCCATATCTACACATCATGGTTTTGCTCCTACAACCACTACCCCAATTTTTTTTATGATTTTAGAGCCCATCCTTAGATTTTTTAGCTTTTAACCTTTCTTAGACTACTTTTGCTCCTAAAAAGTTTATTTCCATGACTTGGTTTTTATTCACACAAGTTAGAAAAACTTTTTTCGCTAAGTTAAAACTGAACTTTTTTTTGACATATCAGGTGAACTCATCGATTTGAGCTGACACATCAAGAGGCCTTAGATTTTTGGTCCGGTGTTCTCAAAATCCGAAGTTTTCTGGAAGATTTTGACGAGTTTTATTGTTTTTGTCGGCAAAACTTAGAATTTCAACTGAACATTATTGGCGAAAGTTGTGTTTCCTTGCTGACATTTTCAGAGACTTTTCTTCGGGAGGTCTTGATGAGTTTAGCCGACGCTATTGGAAAACTCAACATTGGAGGCCGATGCTTTGGGCAGGAACTTAGGTTTTCTGCTCATCATCTTTTCCACCGGGGCTCTTTTATGAGTTAGCTGATGACTTTCTTTTCAGGTTTTGCAAATGAGTGTTGCCGATAGTATCTGCATAAATCAGAGTTCCATGTCGATTTGTTCGACGTAACTAAGATTTTGCATTCGATGTTCCCTGCGGAAGGTGTCCACAACTTATGTCGACTGTGCATTTTCAGAAGATTTTATTAAGTCCTGCCGACAGTGTCGAAAAAACTTAACATTTGGATCCGATATTGTCATAGTGAACTTGTTTGTCTGTGCCGATTTGGTAAAATTGCCGATGAAGGGACTCTCTAGGTGTTAAAACTTCATTTTTGCCCTTCCCCAGCAACCGCATTGATTGGGTTTGTTTTGATTTTTATATATATAACATTTTTTGTTTTTTTTACAGATTGTTACTGCTACCTCGTTTTTTAGCACGCCCAATTGACAATTGCCACTTGGAGTCTATAGATCGCTTGAGCCAAGCATTTTTACCAGAATCCATGCCATCGTTTTGCAGGTAGGCTTCAAACCTTGCCATTGTGTCATTTATGTTAAGAGTGGTTCGGTAGAACGACGTTTTGGTTGTAGGGTTTTGGTTTTTTGGTTTTTACCATTGCTATCTGTAGTTACACTTTAAAAGGCCAGACGCTAGCTCCTTTATGTTTTTCATTTTTTAACCTATAAACCACTAAAGTTTTTCAAGCCAAGTTGTATTAGAATCCTTAGCCGCGCTGAGCCTGCTAGCCTGGCTTGGTCGATTTTTTGATTCGCACCTCGTCGCAGCGTTTGTTTCGGTTTTTCAAGCCATAGAGATGGATCTGTCAGATCTCTAGGATTGTAATGATGAAGCTGTGGTAGGGTGAGTGTTTCACCGACTTCGCCTGGTTTGGTTTGCCTTTTTATTTACGGTGGTAGGAGAGCACTTAATGGTTTCGCACAGTGGCGACTGTCACGTTTCAGAGCGTGGTCTAGGGTTTCTTTTTGAGCTACATTTTGTCCCTATGGCCGGTGCTGAGGTTTCAAGAAGTTTTTCATGGGTTTTAGGTTAACCTCGGGTTTCGAAATGCAAAGCCATTACTAAGTTTTTCTTTGACTATTTGCTTGCATGTAATAGAGAAGTTAATCAAAGGATTTTAATGCATTTCGATATCAAAACCAAAGGAATACTAAACAGAAAGAAGCTTGGAAAGCTTTATGTAGGGATTAAAACCTTATTTGATTATTGTTCTGTATTCTGACCTAAAATAAAAAATGAGTGCTTTAGAACCAGAGATATAAGTCCCAAAACAACATTTAGAGATTGTACTTGAGCTAATGTTCTCTAGTCGGGTTTTAACCTGATGTACACATTGCCACAAGTTGATGCATATGGATAGCCTACATAATTTTTTTACATCACAGGGTCACTTAAGATGTTCAAAGATGAATCGGTAAAGACATTTTTATTGTTCTCCATCGTATTAAACACCGAATGCAATTTTATGTTTTGTTATCTAGGTTTCATTGATATCTTGCATATGGATAGTAGATTTTCATTCTAACATATCCTATTGATATGAATGCATGTTATTTGATCACAGTGACACAAAGTTATTTCTTGCTATGGTTATGTTACAACTTTAGTCTTCACACCACAATATGCCAAAGAAAGGTGGGAAGAAGAAGGCCAAGGTCCATGGGGAGGATTCAAATGTGGAGGTCTTGCCTCGAATGGAGATAATATATGAATACACGAAAGCAGTTATAGGGGCTGAACCAAAGTTTAAATGGGGTCAAATATACCACATGTTAAAGGATCAGAGCGTACCAAATGCAGGTCTAGAGGATATATCGTTATATGAAAACATAAGAAGATCAGGATCACAAAGGTATCCACATGCACGAAGCTTTTCCCTTGTGCTGAGGTGATCAGCTGGATCTTACCTCGAGAAAACACAAGTACTATGATCATGTCAAACATCGAACCAAAAAATTTTGCTTCCTTCACCCCTGCATACATAGCCAAGATTTACAATCTACCTTCTCCAGAAATCAACATGACAAATGACTGGATAAATAGTTTGAGTTTATACTACATCAAATGTGCAAAGCTGATGATGATAGCAGGGAAGCGATTTCACCAGAAATCCTCTGGCGAATATGAGTCTACCAACTTACTCACTCCCTATAGGCTTATAGCCTCGATGCTCAACAGAATTTTTGGCAGGGCAAATGGGAAGTTCTACAAGATGGGTTGGATCCTATTGATATATCATGTGGCCATGCAGGGAAATATTTTCAACTGGGCAGACATTGTAGCAAACAACTTGTCTTCTTGTATAACTGCGGCACTAGGAGGCCTGCTTCAAAGAAAATCAATATTTTACACGGGGTCGTATTTAATTGATTGTATCTTATGCTTGTACCCATTTCCAAAACTAAATTGGAGCTGGAGTGAAACGAATACACCCATCTTTACTACATATCAGATTCTATGGGCTCACAAGTACCACAACTTCTATAAGCTTATTTGTGAATAATTTTTTATGCCTCTACACGAGCTGATCTTTCTCGAGGAGTGCAAGTGTATGTCCGAGGGTGCACTAGAGGTTATATGTGAGTGCGAGGAATATTTTTTCTCTGAAGAGGGCACCTATCTAAGGATGTACGGAGGAAACAGAGCCCCGTCACTACTACCTAGGTATGCCATAGATTACATAGTCCATAAAGAGGTAGTAAGACAACTTTTCCTAGATGGATTCAGAAATTTTCTTTTTTGACATGATGAAGGCGGTTTATCCACCAATCCTTTCTGTATCGGTGGCTACGAATTCTTGAAGCTAAAAAGCACTCCAAACTTTGTAAAGAATATCGAAAATTTCCACTTCGGTGAGAAGAGTTTCCATACGAATAATTCCAAGGGCAAGGTTGTTGCACATTGTGCGCTTGTAAAGGTGAATTTTGAATACTCTAATCATTGGGAAGAGGATGAGGAGATGTTTAGAAATGCGTGCAATATGTCTTCTTTGAATAAGAGGTTCAGACAAAAAATCACAATAACAGGAGGAAAAGGAAGCAGCAACACCACTGAACAACAACAACAATAGGAAGAAGCTGCTAAGAAATGAGAAGAAGGAGCCCGAAGGATAGTAGAGGAAGTTGAGAAAGTATTAACAAAGGAAGACCAGAGGGAAAAGTTATAAGAAGAGAAACTATAATGGCAGGAAGAAGAAGAATTACTTCTAAAGGAAGAGGAGGAAAGGTTCAGAGAGAATTAGAAGAAAGATTGCAAAAGGAAGCTGAACAAGAAGCCAAGGAGTTAAGAAAGAAAGAACATGAAGATAAAGACAGGGAGAGTGTGAAACAAGATAATGCTTAGAATAGTTCAGCAGATCCTCCCTCTACATCAATTGACACAATAACACGAGGTCATCTCCCTCTTGGAGAGTTAGGATTAGTGCCTTTTACTTCGTCCAAGCATCATGCCATGGCCTACCTGGATATGGTAGTATTCGACCCAAAGAAGAAAACCATTGTTCATAGATTGGAGAAGAGATTAAAGGTTGGTACCCAGCCCAAGGTAGTCACAGTGACTAAGAAAGTTGTCATGAAAGGCACCAATAAAGACCCAAAACTAATGGCATCAATTAACATCGCAGCTGCTCAAGCGAATGCCGATAATATCGACAAATTGATGGAAAATGCAGATCAATACAAAGAAAAGATGATAAGAATGAAGGACACTCTGGTGAAAGAAAGAGGAGAATGCCTAGAAATGAAGACGAAACATGAGGCTACTCTTTCAGAATTTGAAATATTCCAAAATGCATACCAAGATTTAGAGTGAGAAAAGGAAGCATTGGATCTTTCAACTACAATCATGGACAGAGAAAAGAAGGACTTGGAAAATAAGATTTTAGAATTAGAGGCGCAGAAATCTGCAACTGACAGGCAAGCTGAAGAGCTAAGAGCCCGTGTAGGAGAGCTGGAGGCATATAACAACTCACTAGAAATTCAACTTAAAAAAACCAATGAGAGACAACTTGATATCACTTCCTCTCGAGAGCAATCCTTCTTAATCGGGAGGAAAATATATCATTTCCAACTGAAACTTGCGGAAGAGGTATATAAGACCAAGCAAGCAAAAACAAGATTGCAAGGAATTGATGCATTATCAATTGATTTCAAAACAAGGTTACTAGAAGGTGCGGAAAAGGTTCAAGGGCAGTTGAATTGGATGGAAGCTAATGAGGCATTTCCTTAGCACTTGTCGCAAAAGACAATAGAAGTTGTAAGAATAGAACTGGAACTTCGAGAGTTCAGCAACAAGTATGATTTGAGATTGACCACTGGGGTTGAAAAGAATTTGGAAAGGTGTGTGGATTTTTTCAAGAGAATGCACACATCGCATAATAAGTGCCAGACCTCTTCAGTGGCAAGAATCCAAGAGTTTCCAGATAAGCATGAACACTTGAAATATCTTCAGGATAGTTTGCACGAGGATAAATTGAGCATACAACAAATTGAAAGCATCACTAGAAAAGATGTAAAATACTAGATTGCAAAGGCCTCAGTTAGCAATTCTCTCATGGAAGACCTATATTGGGTAACCCACCCCAAAATGGCAGAGATAAAGTCACAACTAGCTATCCATGAAGTGACTGTAAGGTTATTGGAGCGTTTAGACTACAAAACTAGTGCGGTAGAAGCTGATGCGTGGAGTGAATTCAATAATAGACAAGCTGGGTCCTCTTGAGTTTTGTTTTATATACATGTGGTATTTTATGTAAATTATTTTATCTCATTTCCATTTTCCTAGTGCAAGTCACTAGAGGACAAATTTTGTCAGTCAAGGAGTCAAGGAAGCCCAAAAGGCAGGGGTAGTCCAAAAGTCATTTGTAAAATGTATAAATAGGAGTAGAGGATAGACTAGAAAGGACTTTTCACTAGCGCATACATGTTGTTATTTGTATGAAGAATTATTTATTTTATGAATAAAGGAGAACCAAATTTTGCTGGAGGAAGGATTGTACAAGTTTCAAATGGGTTGTGTGGATTGCTAATGCTGAACTACTTCTTATTTAGCTGCTATGCAACTGTGAGATCATTCTAACTTAATGAATTATTTCTGCAATGATGAATGGTTTTACTTTATGTAAGTAACCTTGTGCACACAATGAGTAATGAATGTTTTAACAAAATGAAGCTACCTTTGTTTATATTTTCTGATGTGATTATATATGTAGAACTTGAACAACTACATGTAGAATTCAATATACAAAATTACAGTACATTACTCTATTAGATATAAACTTTGCTCCCCTCGAGGATAGGTTATATAGATAGAATAGCTTAGAATACATTAGTTTTTCTTAATTTAGAGGTGGTTGAGGGAGAAGAGTGATAAGACGAGAGGTAAGAATCTACGCATCACGAGTTGATGCTTTTGCTCACCGGTCACTTGCATTTAGTTTAAGCACTTGCATTTCATACTAAAACATAAAATTACATAAATGTTGGACCGGACCGCAACCTGTAAAACAAATTTAAAACGTTATTTTAACTCTACGGTAGTTGGGCCACTAATCGGACAAATTTCCCATACCAAACAATAAATGATCTAGATGGGAATGATTATTGGGGAGAATCCCTACTATCGGTACCTGGTATTTTTCCAAGCATCAGCAATTTTGGCGCTAGAAGGAGGGCCTGCCAATGCATGGCTAACAGAGGAAATCCATTTACAAGAAACTATTATTTTGGTGATAGCTTTGAAACTAAGTTTCCTGAAGATTTCATTTTTGAAGAGAAAGTAGGCTCTGAAAAAGAAGGTTCAGAACGCCTTTACCCAATTCCATTTGAAATAGTTAACCACTTTAGGAGACATATGATATCTTATGTAAAGAAGCTTGGAGGATTGAAAGCAATCCCTGAATTACCAAGAAGACAGGCTTCGAGGAAGGTACGTTCTTATACTAAAGATTTTATATTGGTGGGAAATTTGGAAGAATTGGTAGATTTATCCATACAAGAGATCATCCAATCGCTTTATTAGTTGGGACCAGATTCCCCTATTTTTCAGTCTCCATTTCAGTCACATGTTCAATCTCCACCTCAGACTCCTCGTCGAATCATTTTCGCAAATGCTAATGCACCCTAAAATTCTAATGCTAATCTACCAGCTTGGAGGGCCAAAACACCATTTAATTTGGATGCACCGTTGCATGAATTTCCCAAACATCCAGAACATGCTCTACCGAAGTTTGACCCCGGCAAGGGTATCTCTGCAGAAGATCACCTGCAAAGTTACTATTTAGCTCTGGAACTTTTGGGTGTTCAACATGAAGATGTTGTGTGCTAACTTTTTCCGCATACCTTTGAGGCTAAATCTTCTGCTTGGGTTTTCAGTTTACAAGCAAACTTGATAACATATTAGAATTATTTCGAAAGGGTGTTTAAAAGCAAATTTGGTAGTAAACCAACTATTTCCACCCTTACGAAATAACTGCTTGCTCTCTCGGTGGATGGATAAGAAAGAAAAGGTCCAAGATTTCTGTTAGCGTCGAGATTGAACCCAGAGGTTGGCAGAAAGGGTTCTCTCCCAGGAAACAATAGAACCACTTTAGACTGCGCCTCTGGCCTGACACAGTCAGAGAGGGATCTCTCGCTTACTTACCAGATTTACTCACGTAAGATATTTAATCGAGAACGGTAAGGAGGCCAGACTCCTGAATAGGGCAGGTGCATTGATGTAGGATGTAGGTGGGACTATCAGAGAAGGGGACCATTGGGCAATGGAGTCGATGGTCCGGGTAGGGAACATATTGTAGGAGGTAAAGAATGGCGTAAATTTACAAACAGAGGCAAGATAGTCGTCTATTTTGCAATCAGGAGATATTTAGTAGGTGATCAGTAGATGAGAGGAAACAACCCATCATACATAGCATCTACAGGATGAATTCTGCATGACTTTAGAAGAAAGCTTTAATGAATATATGAAACAAAAAATAGAGCATAGCATGTATGAATTCCAAACTATTATACAGTTATTTCAGACATGAAAGAAACTAACAAACTGGAATTAAAACAGGATGAACATTCACGTAAAAAAATTACATATTGAAAGAAAAGACGACACAGGAATCTCTGCCATGAAAGACAATCCTCCCCCTACAAATTTATTCATAACGTGAAAACCAAAGACTAATTACAATGGAGAGCCTTATCCCTTGAAATTTTCCCAACCAACCAACCCCTATCTCCCTCTACCAGGAGTATATTTATACTATCTCAACACTAAGCTTATTCTTCGAAACAAAACCTAAATATTGTTTTCAGTCACAATTAGACATTAACAGTTCAGAGTGTGGTACTATCGCCACGGTTTAAAAATATTAACCAACATTATGGAGTAAGTGGGAACACTCAGCCTGGGTGATAGCCTGACGTGCTTGGCTACTGTTGTAGACTTTGAGTACAATTCCTTTCTGGTTGTTATCAGGTGAGTCACCATTTATTGGGTTTTAGACCTCTTTGCTGGCTTGTTGAGTCAGTATAACGCCCATTTTATATCCCAACTTTGTGTCTCCTCCGTGTTCAAAGGTGGATTTTTGCATGGACACAAACTGGCATGGCAGTTTGCATCTTTCCCCTGCTCAACCTTCTATGCAGCCCCTCCCTCTTCGGGTAACACTGTTAGACGTGGGGTCTAAAGGAAGGGTCGTATTACTTCTGGCCAAGGTAAGCCTTTGTAGTGGCTTGTCATTCTTGTACTCCTCACCTCTTGTGAGGTGGGATCTCCCACAGGAAATACGGTGGAGCATACCTCCACTAGCCCCATCACCTTTGGCAAGTGGAATTCACATATAGGGCTGTGTAGGCATTGGACCCCTGATGCTCCCATTTGAACAACTTCTCCCACATAGCGCATCCCAGGACTGTCTTCTTGTGCGGAGGATTTGGAGGCAGCGATGGCATTAGGGGTTCCTGGAAAAACACCCATAGGAAGTGAGTGTCCATGCAATGCGCCACTGGAGGTGTGGGTATTTGAAGGTGGGTGTATCTCTCAAAATTCTTCACATCTGCGCCCCGATGGCTGGTGTCATCCTTGGTATGGAAAACCAAAGCGATGGGGTAAGTGTGGAAATTTTCTCACCAACCATCAGCACACCCATACGGACAATATTTTTGAACTAAATTGCCATCGCCAACTTCTCGAATTTCTATGGACTCGCAACAAAACGAAACCTCAGGCTCTGAAAGTATGTTAGCTCATTCCCGGTATTACAAAGGCATATATATAAGGCTGTGAGATTGGACTCTGTAATGATCGTTCAGCATTGCTGCACATTCTGTCATTGAGTGTCTCGGTGCTGACATGTGTGAGGGCATGGGCCGAGTGATCTTTTACATGTTGTAGATCTAGTCACGCCGCTTCATCGGCTGCAGCACCTTACCATTTGTTGTGGGAAATATTTTCGGGTGCCACCCTGCATAGTCGACCCCTACTGCAAAGCACATGGAGTGGACGTTCTCACACTCCCTTGCTCTTGTGACGTAGGAAACATAATGGTCTCCCCCATCATGATGGCCTTTCCCCATGTGAAGAATGGATTCGTCGGTTACTCTCCTTACTTTCGCATGCCAAACTGCACAGAGGCTGCCCGTATTTAGGTGATATGGCTCTCCCACAAGGATGATTTCTCCTGTACGCATGCTACAAATGGTGTCTGGGGAATCAATTAATCTTCCTGGCGGTAGATCATGTGTGGGAATGTCTCTTCTACTATCAAATCTGTGTTAGATGTGATACCTACAACCTTGAGACTCTCTAAACCCTTCGATTTGGGTGCCTTTCACATCCGTCTTCCATGTGTCTTTGATTTCAGCTGCCATTCCTCCTTCCTTAATCCAACGAGTAGATTTATACTGCGGTATGTTTCTTATCCTTCGATCGAGATCGACCTCTCCATGCAACCGTTGATCGAAGCAGACCATACCACTTTTTGTGGATTGAGATACTGACCTTGCAGTGCTAGTTCAGATCATGAAATGAACCATGACCATAGATCTATCCCCACCTTTGTCGTGACTGTTGATCTTTACAGCCGGTACCACTATTCACGATTTGGAATCATGACTTTATCCACACAATTTTGGATCAGGAAATCAGCTTGGGTCATGGATCTACTCATACTCTCATCTCCACTGTTAGATATTTCTGTCTTTTAACCCGTTTCACGATTTGGGAAATATCCTTCTACCGAGCATGTTTTCCCAGCGAAACCGTCTCAGGCCGTCGATCGGGATTTGCCTTGATCTCAGCATTTCATTGTTTGTCCCCTTTAACAGGCTTCGTGAATACCAAACTTAAATATTTCCTCACATCTTTCGGTCTATGGAACCGTGCTCTATTGTCTATCTTCTCCGTTGTGATTCTGGATCATTGATTTATGACGCTCCTTTATCTCATTTTCGCTGCTGCATGTGTTGACCTTTGGAAGGATCTACCACTGTAGATCGAGGCCTCTTCTTCATCTGACAGTCCTAGCCGACGAAAAATTTCCAGTGGATAACCTCAAGGGTGTTCGTATAATTCTTCATTGAACAAGACCCTTTTCGAATTCTTCCAAGCCCATAACTCGACTGTTGCAAATGGAGTGATAACAGCTAGCTCCACGAGGGATGCTATCCTCCCAGTGAGGTAGAAAAGAACCCCATAGACCAAGTGCCAAATCCATTGTGACGCCCTTAGTCCCTCTTTGAAATCTTCAACATGCTCTGAGCTATTGCTGTAGCAAATTTATGTCAATCTGCAAACTATGTTCTTAACCATACTATGAAACTGAGAATAGTTGTGACTGCAAACCTGTACTTACAACTGAAAATGAAAACAAACTAAACAGTATTGAAGGAAATGCTTAATGATTTTTTAGCTTATTTGTTCCTACCTACTCTACCTAATTGAGCACACATGCCTAATCAAGTGAACTCTGACTTCTAATGAAGCCAATCAAGCAACTTATCCAATAATTTTGTTTTCCTTTCATGCTTGATTACTAACAGGTATGAAATGCATAATGGAAGCAGGCTATAACAAATAAACTGATATTTATAGCAGAGATATAACCAGTGATTACCATTACCCAACCTCTCCATGTACTCTGCTATGGGGTCATAGAAAGCACGACAACCTCCAGCATATTCTATCCTCTGTTCATCAGGCTGTCTGAAACGCCCTTCCTCTGGTGAGCTGTCAGGCTAATGACTAAAATATCTTCGAAAGGGATTCCCATGACTACTTTCAAATGAAACATCCACCCTTTTGTTCAGAACCTCTAGAGCTAGAACTTCACCTTCCTTATACGCCTCAGCATGGAGATCATCTTTTTCTTCAACAACATCAAGCAAGCACAATCCTTCTGTATGGGACAATATTCCTGAAGGTGAAAAGTCAAAGAAGGCATTTATTTGAGACCTGTTACCTCCTTCTTTGTGACCCAATGCCTCATCACAAACTTCTGATGCATCAATAAGCGGAGAGGGATTCCATGACTGTTATTCTTTATCATCTTCTGTTCTAAATAAGTCTATGGAATGCACCATATCCTCTAACTTATGTTTCCGCTTAGAGGCTTGAAGTCTGCGCCTTATTAATTCAAATGAGGAATAACATAAGGGTAGATTGTCACCTTCAACACACTTATCATCCTTTCCTTTCTTAGCCTTCTAACTTTGGATTGCAGCTTGATTTTCTCCATTAGCAGACCTTGGTTCTATAGCTGGCTCTTCGGGTATAACCTCCACGTACTCCTCCTCATACTCATCATACACAGGTATAACAAAATCTGTTTTAAATTCATCCTTAATGGACTCAGTGCTAAGCACATTGCAACCTTCAGAAAATAAAATGACAGAACCATCTGCTTCTATATCAGGTTGATCATTTTTCTGCCTGGTAAGGGAAATATTTAGACGAACAGGGACTACCCCCTTTATTTTATGTGGCCCAACCAATTTTAATGTATCTTTTACTTCACCACCACTGTCTTGACCTGACACCTTTTGAAACATCTTAAGGTTTTCTTCAACCTCCAAACAATTAGTAAACATGTGTTGCAGAGTGGTTGATTTTCTCTCCAAAAGAAGTAATGACGGTTCAAGAGGAAAGGTAGCTGCATAATAGATTTTGGCAGCATTTTCAAAAGGTTGGAATTCCTTGGGGATGTTATAATAAAAGCTTGCAAATCTTCTGTTAAAACTAGACATGGCCTCACCCTCATGCCTCTTCAAGGAATAAAATTCGGAAAGTATTTGATCCAGTGGCCTTCTCCTACCCCAAAATTTCAGAAAGGTGCAAGAAAACTCTTCCCAATTATTGATGGACTTAGGCTGCAAGTGTTTGAACCATTCTTTAGCATCTCCTTGCAAAGAGTGGGCAAAATCCCTCATGCAAACATCATCATGTTCTAACTCAAAAAGGTTGAAGAAATGCTCAAAGGATTGTAAATGTTTCTCAGTAGTGAAGTCTTTGGATTCTCCATCAAATTTGGGGAGGTACTTGTAATGCTTCACAGGAAAATCATGTAGGATAGGAGGCAAGCGTAGTGGTTTGTATCGACTTGGAATAGTGGGAAAGACCAGGTTAGGTGAAATATATACGTTAGTAACCAAGGCTTCACGAGGTTCATAGGGGTGACCTTTAATGTCATGAGCTTTGGGTGAAAGATCTTGGTCAAAATAAAATGTACAAGATGATGCAATGCTTTCAGTTCGTAAAGAAGGATATATAGGAATATATTCATAGCTCTATTTCGAGCGAAATGAACCATGGAAGGATGTTTTAATAAATTTAGGAAAGGATAAGAGCAAACTTACGAGGCAAGACAAGGCATCTTGGAAAAAATGGAAAATCGAGTATCTTACCCTTTCACCATGCATTTTTGGGCCTTACAATGAACTCATTTTCCCTAGTGGAGCCTGCCAGTTCTTTTCTGACAACTTGATTTACGGGTCATACCACCAGCGGAGTCACTGAAGCCTGAATCCTTAAGAGTGGAGTCGCCAGGTGAAAAGTGCACAACCTTCTTGATGTCTGATTGTTGTTCACCATCAACATCCAAATCTAAAACTATGTCGTTCTTCCCAGGGATGATCTTCAATCTCATCCCTAGGGATGACACCAGGATTGAACCCAGAGGTTGGCGGAAAGGGTTCTCCCCCAGACAACAATAGAACAACTTTAGACTACGCCTTTGGCCCGAGACAATCAGAGAGGGATCTCTCGCTTACTTACTAGATTTACTCATGTAAGATATTCAATCGAGAACGGTCAGGAGGCCAAACTCCTGAATAGGGTAGGTGCGTTGATGTAGGATGTAGGTGGGACTATCAGAGAAGGGGACCATTGGGAAATGGAGTCGACGGTTCGGGTAGGGAACATATTGCAGGAGGTAGAGAATGGCATAAATTTAGAAAGAGAGGCAAGATAGTTGTCCATCTTGCAATCAGGAGATATTTAGTAGGTGATCAGTAGATGAGAGGAAACAACCCATCACACAAAGCATCTACATGATGAATTTTGCATGACTTTAGAAGAAATATTTAATGAATATCTGAAACAATCGACGAAGCATAGCATGTATGAATTCCAAACTGTTATACACTTATTTCAGACATGAAAGAAACTAACAAACTGGAATTAAAATAGGATGAACATTCACGTAAGAAAATTACATATTGAAAGAAAAGATGACACAGGAATATCTGCCATGAAAGACAATCCTTCCCCTACAAATTTATTCATAACACGAAAACCAGAGACTAATTACAATGGAGAGCCTCAGCCCTTGAAAGTTTCCCAACCAACCAACCCCTATATCCCTCTACCAGGAGTATATTTATACTATCTTATCACTTAGCTTATTCTCCGAAGCAAAACCTAAATATTGCTTTCTGTCACAATAAGACATTAACAGTTCAGAGTGTGGTACTATTGCCACGGTTTGCAAATATTAACCAACATTATGGAGCAAGTGGGCGCACTCGGCCTGGGTGACAACCTGATGTGATTGCCTACTATTGTATACTTTGAGTACGATGCCTTTATGGTTGTTATCAAGTGAGACACCATTTACTAGGTTTTGGAACTCTTAGCCGGCTTATTGAGTCAGCATAGCGCCCTTTTTTTGTCCCAAGTTTGTGTCTCCTCTGTGTTTAAAGGCATATTTCTGCATGGACACAAACTGGTAGGGCAGTTTGCATCTTTCCCCTGCTCAACCTTCTCTGTAGCCCCTCCCTCTTTGGGTAACATTGTTAGACATGGGGTCTGGAGGAAGGGTCGTATTGCTTCTAGCCAAGGTAAGCCTTTGTAGTGGCTTTTCATTCTTGTACTCCTCACCTCCTGTGAGGTGGGCTCTCCCACAGGAAATATGGCAGAGCATACCTCCACCAGCCCCATCACCTTTGGCAAGTGGAATTCAGAAGTAGGGATGTGCAGGCATTGGACCCCTGATGCTCCCATTTGAATAACTGCTCCCATAGAGCGTAGCCCAGGACTATCTTCTTGTGTGGAGGCTTTGGAGGCAGTGATGGCATCAACGGTTCCTGGAAAAACTCCTACGGGAAGCAAGTGTCTAGGCAATGCGCCACTGGAGGTGCGGGTATCTGAAGGCGGGTGTATCTCTCAAAATTCTTCATGTCTGGGCCTCGATGGATGGTGTCATCCTTGGTATGGAAAACCAAAGCGACGGGTAAGTGTGAAAATTTTCTCACCAATCATCAGCACACCCAGTTGGACAAGTTTTTGGAACCAAATTTCCATTGCCAACTTCTCAGATTTCTATGGACTTGCAACAAAATGAAAGCTCAGGCTCTGAAAGTATGTTAGCTCATTCCCGGTATTACAAAGGCATATATATAAGGATACGAGACTGGACTCTGTAAATACCGGTCATCATTCCCTCACATTCTGTCATTGAGTGTCTCGGTGGTGACATGTGTGAGGGCATGGGCCAAGTGATCTTTTACTTGCTGGAGATCTAGTCACGTCGCTTCATCGGCTACAATGCCTTTCACATCTGTCATCCATGTTTCTTTGATTTCAACCGCCAATTCCTCCTTCCTTAATCTAGCGAGTAGCTTTATATCGTGGTATGTTTGTTATCTCTCGATCGAGATCGACCTCTCCATGCAACCATTGATCGGAGCGAACCCTACCACTTTTCATGGATTGAGATCCTGACCCTATCCACGCTATTTTAGATCGCGAAATAAACCACGACCATAGATCTATCCCCACCTTTGTCGTGATCATTGATCTTTGCAGCCGGTACCACTTTTCATGATTTGGAATCGCAACTTTATCCACACAAGTTTGGATCGTGAAATCAACTAGGGCCGTGGATTTGCTCATCCTCTCATCTGCGTCATCAGATATTTTCACCTTTTAACCCGTTTTGTGATTTGGGAAAGCTCCTTCTACCAAGCATGTTTACCCGGCGATATCGTCTTAGGCCGTCGATCGGGCTTCACCTTGATCTCGACCTTTCATTGTTTGTCCCCTTTAACAGGCTTAGCGAATACCAAACTTAAATATTTCCTCGCATCTTTCGACCTGTGGAACCATGCTCTATCATTGATCTTCTCCTTTGTGATTATTGATCGTTGATCTACAACGTCCCTTTATATCATTTTTGCTGTTGCATGTCTTGACCTTTGGAAGGATCTACCACTGTAGATCGAGGCCTCTTCTTCATTTGACGGTCCTAGCCGACGGAAAATATCCAGTGGATGACCTGAAGGGTGTTCGTATAATTCTTCATTGAACATGACCCTTTTCGAATTATTCCAAGCGCATAACTTGACTGTTGCAAACGGAGTGCTAACAATTTCAATCAGAGGTTTGTCGTTCACCTAAGTAATTTTAGTGCTACAACAAAACCAACAGAAGAAACTTTAATAGAATACTATACTTCAACACTAAGTCCCTCTATAGCAATGTTTGTTAAGAGATCAGTGAAATGTTCATTTTCGAAAAATTATGAGGAAGCCAGTAAAGTGGAAGCTAAGCTTGACAGTATAACCAAAGACAATGCTGAATCAAAAATAAAACCAGGTGCTGGTAAACGACCTTTATTGTTGACCAAACCTAAAGAAGAACATTCCACTAAATTGGAAAATGTAGTGAAGATGGTGCAAATGTTGTCAAATAGAAATAGTAGATCTGGAAAAAGACAAAGAAGGTAGGACATCCAAAAAGACATTTAAGCCTTACCATAAAAAGGGAAGAAAGTGGACCACCTCAACCACCTATGCATACTTCTGTTGTATTGAAATTTAATGAGGTAGGTATGGACAATTTATGTACTTTCCATCAAGAAGCGCACTCTGAGAAAAGATGTCCACAATGGATTAATTCAATGAATTTGGTGATGAATCAACTGTTAGATATACAAATGTCAGAACCTAAAGTACAAGAAAACCAAGCAAAAGAACCAGAAGAGACAATCGAGGGAACCACAATGGTCTTATGGGATTGGGCGCCCACACTAGGAGTAGAAGAAGAGGGACCAATTGAAGAAGTACAAATGTCCTCAATAAATGTCACAACTCGAAGTAAAGGTCCCATAATGGATGAAAATATATTACTGCATAACATAAAGCAAACAAAAGTAAATTTGAAGAATATCCTCAGTTCCACCCAAACACCACCTAAGTTTAATCCAACAAATACTAAATAGGCTGACCCAGTAGTTAATCAACCTGCAAATGCTATGGTGAATAAAACAGAAGGTGTTAAGAAAGGTACAATGGAACATGACATCATGGAAGACATTAAGAATACCAAAGCACACATTTCTTTGTTCGAATTATGTAATTTTTTGCAGCAAAGAAAGAATTTTCTGGAAGCATTTGATCCACAACCGAGCAGTCCCCAAGAAAACATTGAATCTGATAAAGAAATTAATGAAGCAAACATTTGAGGGAAATCCAAATATCAAACTTTGTCATTCTTATTATATTTTGAAATTTTTAATCATAATGTGCATAATTGTTTGGTGGATTCTGGGGCTTCATCTAATTCCATTCCACTCTCAGTATGTAAAAAGATCAATGGTCAACCCACACCATCCTCATGTAAGATCATTCAGTTGGACAGATCTGCCGTCAAAATAATACGGGAAATGAAAAAATGTGCTTATTTAGTTATCTACAGATGATAGAGTCTACCGGCTTATTGATATTATGGTAATGGATATACCTAAGGACTATGGATTGATTTTAAGTAGGGATTGGTTTGCAAAACTGAATGGGTATTTTGCAACTGATTGGTCACACATGTTGCTACCGTATAAGAATAGTCAAAATTAGATTAAGGTAACAAGGGAACCACACATGAAACACAATGTAACTCAATTGGAGGGAAAGAATGAACCTATAAAATTCTCATCTTCAGCCTTCGGTAACTACTTTTTGGAGCTTGATCCAAGAAACTACCAAGCTGAAGAGGCTAGTTGTGAATTAGACACACAGTCCGAACTCCTTCATTTTTCACGAACTGATGATATTGATTGTAATATAGTAAACTTAGTTTCTAACAAATAAAGTAACACTAATACAAAAGACTTAGAAGATAGATTTTAGTTTTTGTATTTTGATAGTTCCAAAACACAAGAGGGATCAGGAGCTGGGTGTGTCCTGATTGACCCAGAAAAGAACAAACAATTTCTCTCTTTTGCAGAGTAGAGTTTGAATGTACGAATAACACTGTTGAGTATGAAGCTCTAGTCCAAGGCCTGAGAAAAGCCATTGAACTTAACATTAAGAACTTAAAAGTTTTTGGTGACTCTGAGATAGTAGTCCGACAAGTTAGAGACACAATACAGTGTTTATCACCACACCTCAAAGAGTATCAGTCTGAACTCTGGAATCTGATTGCACATTTTAATGCTTTCAATATAAATTCAATTCCTAGATTAAAAAATGTTGCAGCAGACTTCTTAGTTGTTTCTGCTGCTATATTAGTACCTACTAATAATAAATGCGCTATTGAACTCATTTTCAGACTTGTAGTACCAGATAATATTATAAACCTGAGGGTGTTTGATGACGATGAGTAAATTATCGATTTCCTGACAAATGAGGAAAATTTCAAGGTTTATGTTATTGATGATGAAGAACATCAAGCAAATCTGCAAAACAAAGATGTAACCGAAGGGAATTTTATTCCCAAAGGAGTAAGGTCACTAGAAGGGATGTTTGACTTACATAACAAGTTCAAAAATCCAGCCAATGTCAAGACAAACAATTGATGTCTGCAATATGAATTGATCATTTTAGGGACAAAGGCTGAGCCCAAATATGTGAATTTGGGAAGGTGTTGCTCGCCCGGAGAAAGGAACACGTTTATCATTTTGTTTCAGCAATACAAAGATATATTTTCTTGGACGTATGAAGACCCGAAGACATACGACACACGTATCATTCAACATGTTATTCCGATTAAAGTAGGCGTGAAACCATTCCAACAACAACTGAGAAATATGCATCCAAAACCAGAACCTTTGATCCAAAATGAAGTAAATAAATTACTTGACGCAAAGATTATTTTTAGAGTTAGACATTGAGAATGGGTAGCCAATTTGGTGCTAGCAAGGAAAACTTCAGGTGAAATAAGATTATGTGTTGAATTCATAAATCTAAATAGAGCTTCAGATCAAAATAACTATATGGTTCCACCAATGGAATAGATTCTCCATATGTTATGAGGTTTCCGAATTGTTATCCTTATTAGATGGGTTTTCAGGCTATAACCAAGTATTGATAGCTAAGCAAGACAGGCTAAAAACTACATTTCGAACAAAGGGTGGAACATTTTCTTACAGAAGAATTCTCTTCGGTCTCATCAATGTTGGAGCTACGTTTCAAAGGGTAATGGATATCGCTTTCCGCGGTTTAATCAGCCACAATGTAGTTGTATATCTAGATGATGTAATAATTTTCTCAAAAAAGGGGAAGATCATGTTTTTCATTTAAAACAGACTTTTGAATGTTGTAGAAAGTATGACATCTCTTTGAATCCAAAGAAAATCATCTTCGCGGTATTAGAAGGAAAATTGTTGGGACATATCATTTCAAAAAAGGGAATCTCCATAGACCCAAAAAGAATAGAAGTAATATCTCAGATTCCCTTACCCCATAACAACAAAGGTATGCAATCATTTATGGGTAGTATAAATTTTGTTCAAAGGTTTGTTCTTGACTTTGCGCAAATTGTAAAACCTTTGCAACAAATGGTAAAGAAAAGTGTGCAATTTAAATGGACTGAGGTGGAGAAGGTTGCCTTTAATGACATCAAAGCAGCAATAACTCATGCACCTTCCCTAAGAAGTCATGATTTTGAAAAGGATTTTAGTCTGTACACTTTCACCTCTGATAACTCACTTGCAATAGTGCTTACACAAAAGGGAGAATTGGGAGATGAGTACCCAATATCATTTATGAGCACTGGGTTACAAGGGGCTGAATTGAACTATCTTGCTGTAGATAAACAAGCATATGCAGTTTTTAAAGCAATGAAACAATTCAAACCATACATTTTAAAAAACATAACCAAGGTAATAGTCCCTCATCCAGCTTTCAGAACCCTCTTCGTATAGAGAGAATTGGGTGAAAGAAGAGGGAATTGGATGACAATATTGCAGGAGTATGATCTAGAGTTCAAACCAGCCACCATTATCAAAGGTCAAGGGCTATGCAAGTTAATTGTGGAAGGTCACAATGATGATGGTGATTGGGAAAATGATGCAGATTTAAATATGATTGATGTGTGTCCTATTTTTACTGCTCCTGAATCTTGGTATAGAGACCTGGTACATTACCTTCAACAAGGATATTTACCAGAGCATTGGAATTCTAAGCAACAAAGGGCACTTCGTCTAAAGTCATCCTCTTGCCAAATAATTGATGGAGTTATTTTCAGGAAGAACTACGATGGAGTATTTCTGACATGCCTTGAGAAAGAGGATGCTTCTAAAGTTGTTAAAGAATTGCATGATGGCCCTGTTGGCGGACACTTTTCTGGAGATACTACTACTCACAAGATCATTAGGGCTGGCTATTATTGGTCGACATTATTTAAATATGCTCATGCCTATGTGAGAAAGTGTTATGTATGTTAAAGAAATGGTGGAAGATTAGCAAAAGCAGCTGGACCATTGCAACCTGTTATTATTTCAGAGCCTTTCAAACAATGGGGCATAGACATCATTGGAGAAATTAATCCGAATTCTTCACTACTGCATAAATATATTATTACAGCTATGTATTACTTCACAAGATGGGTATAAGTAGTACCATTATGCAAAGTAAATGAGGACGTGGTCATCGACTTCTTACAAGAACACATCATGACCAGGTTTGGGTTCCAATTTCACTGGTTTTTTATAATGCATCTTATTTTTCATCGATTAAAATGACTGAATTCGCTAGTGAAAAAGGAATCAAATTGCATTACTCCGCCAATTATTATCCTCAAGGAAATGGGTTAGAGGAATCCACAAACAAAAATCTGATCAGAATTCTAAAAAATATTGTTATTGAAAATCAGATGAGTTGGCACACAACTCTTCCCAATGCATTATGGGCAGATAGGGTCACCCTAAATAACTCCTTAGGAGTGTCTCCTTATACTCTAGTTTATGGGAAAGAGGTTATTTTACCCACAAACATCTTGCTTCTATCATCTCAGCTGGCTCAAGCCTCATGAGGTTCCGGTAGTGACGTTTTACAAGCCTGTATTAACACTTTGCTAAAGCTTGAAGAGTCCAGACTTAAGTCTAAGGAAATATTTAAACAACAACAAGAAATTGTTAAGAGATGGTTTGATAAACGAAAGTATGGGAAAGGGAGTTTCGAGATTGCAGACTTGGTTCTAAAGTGGGATCACTCGCATGATGAGAAGGGAAAACATACTAAATTGCAACATCTATGGGTTGGCCCCTTTCAAATTGCTGAGAAGACAGGCCCCTCAACTTATAAGTTACAAGATTTACAAGGGCAGGAAGAGAATCTTCCTGTAAATGGCCTTGTTCTCAAACCTTATTTCACCTAGCTTTTTAGGGAGTCCTTATGTACATAAATAAACCTTTTTGGTTTTTGTTCTTGATTTCTTTTAGGTTTTACTTGCTTTCTTTCTACTGATTTACTTTCTTTTTAATTTGTTTTAAGCATTTTCTTTATTTCAATGATTGGTTTTAGTTGTTCTTGTTTTGGAATAAGGCAGCTCAATGTTTGATGTTTTGGAGATATATGAATATGAACAATTGTCAAAAACTTTTAATCCAAGAACTGCTTATTGAAAGATATTTGTGCAAGATTTCAAATATAGGTTCTTTAATTTGATAGACAACCGAAGGGAAGTTATTTCAAGAGCACATTGAAGTCCTGTTTAAATCCTGCAAAATAGCTAAGGTATATGAAGTCTAGAATACTATCTTGGGGCTCCATCCACTTTCACAATAATATTTGTCCTAGGAAGCTTGTTGCGGTAGACCCACGGAAAGGAAGCAGAATGAACAAGTGCATGGTATTCAAAATAATCCCTTGCCACAAAATGAAATCTAAAAGGCTTAATATAAAGAGTCAAAATTCCAGAACATATAGTATGTATCAAGAATATATACTGAAGAAATAAATCAGTGAAATAAATGGATTGCTCAAAAGGTTATTCTCCGTCTGTGAGATGAAACAAATCATCACTCACACAAAGGACATTGTGGATGGAAGAACCTAAATAAAATCTAAAATGTAAAAGAAACAATTAGGGAAGGCTCAAAATACAAACGTCTTAAGCATCAAAGAATACAACAGGCATGGGAATGAGGAACAAACAAATGCACCTTCCTATCTTTGTCATGATCATGTGGTGTTATATCCAGCAGCAACCAAATACAGAGGTAAAATGAATCTCACATTTTGGCCCCAAGAGAGTTATCAGGACTTCTAATCCTGGTTACCATACCCTAAGGGACTACAATCAATGAATGCTCTGAATCTTACATTCTTGGAAAATTTTAGACTCTTAAATGATCTTGAAAGAAAATTGGGATAGGTTGCTCGAATCAAATGCCATGTAACAGTTTTTGTTTTGAAAAGATAGTTTTTTCAGAGATATGTGTTCACTAGCTAGTCGCCAATTGTTGCTGGTGCAACCAATACCCCATTTTTTTATGATTTTAGGGCCCCTCCTTAGATTTTTTAGATTTTAACCTTTCTTAGACTACTTTTGCTCCTAAAACTTTTCTTTCCACGACTTAGTTTTTATTCTGACAAGTCAGAAAATATTTTTCTGCTAAGTTAAAACTGAACTTTTTTTTCGACATATCGGGTGAACTCATCGAGTTGAGCCGACACGTAGGAAGGCCTTATCTTTTTGGTCTGATGTTTTCAAAATCTCAAGTTTTCCAGAAGATTTTGATTATTTTTATTGTCTTTGTCGGAAAAACTCATAATTTCAACCCGACATTATCGGTGGAACTTGCGTTTCCTTGGTGACATTTTTTGGAGACTTTTCTTCGGCAGGTCTTGTTGAGTTCAGCTGACTCTATCGGAAAAATCAACATTGGATGCCGACACTTTTAGCAGGAACTTAAGTTTTTCGCTCGTCATCTTTTCCACCGGGGATCTTTTATGAGTTAGCTGACAACTTTCTTTTCGGGGTTTTCAAATGAGTGTTGCTGACATTATCGACATAACTTGGAGTTTCATGTCGATTTGTTCAGAGAAACTAAGAGTTTGCGTCTGATGTTCCCCGCGGAACGTTTCCACAACTCATGTCAATAGTGCATTTTCAGAAGATTTTATTAAGTCATGTCGACAGTGTCAAAGAAACTCAACATTTGGATCTGATACTATTGCAGTGAACTTGTTTGTCCGCGTCGATTTGGTAAATTTGCCAATGAAGGGAAGCTCTAAGCATTAAAACGTTGTTTTCACCCGTGTGACTTAATTACCCCAGCGACCGCATTGATTGCGTTTGTTTTGATTTTTCTATATATAGCGGTTGTTTTTTTTACGGACTGTTAGTGCTACCCCATTTTGAGGACGCCCAATTGATGATTGCCACTTGGAGTCTATAGATCGCTTGAACCAAGCATTTTTACCAGCATCCACGCCATCATTTTCCAGGTAGGCTTCAAACTTTGCCATTGTGTAATTTATGTTAATAGTAGTTCGGTATAACAACATTTTTGGTTTTTACCATTGTTATCTGCAGTTACGCTTTCAAAGGCCAGACCCTAGCTCCTTTAGGTTTTCATTTTTGGACCTATCAACCACTGAAGTTTTTTAAGCTAGGTTATATTAGAATCCTTAGCCATGCTGAGCCTGCTAGCCTGGCCTAGTCAGTTTTTTAATTCACACCTCGCCGAAGCGTTTGTTTTGTTTTTTCAAGCCATAGAGATGGATCTGTCAGATCTCTGGGATTGTAACGATGAAGTTGCGGGAGGGCGAGTATTTCACCGACTTCGCCTGGATTGGTTTGCCTTTTTATTTACAGTGGTAGGAGAGCACTTAATGGTTTCACACAGTGGTGACTCTCGTGTTTCAAAGCACGGCCTAGGGATTCTTTTTGAGCTGCATTTTGTCCCTATGGCTTGTGTTGAGGTTTCAGGAAGTTTTTCATGGGTTTCAGGTTAAACTATTGTTCCGAAATGCAAATCCATTACTACGTTTTTCTTTGGCTATTTGCGTGCATGTAATAGAGAAGTTAATCAAAGGAGTTTTCTGCGTTTTGATGTCAAAACCAAAATAATACTAAACAGAAACAAGCTTGGCAAGCTTTATGTAGGGATTAAAACCTTATTTGATTATTCTTCTGTATCCTAACCTAAAATACAAAATGAGTTCTTTTGAGCCAGAGATCTAAGTCCCAAAACAACATTTAGAGCTTTTACTTGAGCTAATGTTTTCCAGTCCGGTTTTAACCTAATGTACACCTTGCCACAAGTTGATGCATATGGATAGCCTACATAATTTCTTTACATCACAGGGTCACTTAAGATGTTCAAAGATGCATCGGTAAAGAAATTTTTATTGTTCTCCATCATATTAAACACCGAATGTAGTCTTATGTTTTGTTATCTAGGTTTCATTGATATCTTGCATCTGGATAGTAGCTTTTCATTCTAACATATCCTATTGATATGACTGCATGCTTGTTTGATCACAATGAAACTAAGTTATTTCTTTCTATGGTTATGTTACAGCTTCCGTCTTCACACCACAATATGCTAAAGAAATGTGCGAAGAAGAAGGCCAAGATCCATGAGGAGGATTAAGATGTGGAGGTCTTGCCCAGAATGGAGATAGTCTATGAATACATGAAAGTAGTTACAGGGGCTGAACCAAAGTTTAAATGGGGTCAAGTATACCACATGTTAGAGGTTTAGAGCATACTAGATGCAGGTATAGAGGATATATTGTTATATGAAAACACAAGAAGATCAGGCATTAGAAATGTATCCACATGCCTGGATATTTTCCCTTGTGCTGAGGTGATCGGCTAGCTCTTAGCTCAAGCAAACGCAAGTACTATGAACATTTCAAACATCGAAGGAAAATATTTTGCTTCCTTCACCCTTGCATACATAGCCAAGGTTTGCAATCTACTTGCTCCAGAAATCAGCATGATAGATGACTGGATAAATAGTTTGAGTTTATACTACATCGAATGTGAAAATATAACGATGATAGTAGGGAAGCAATTTCACGATAAATCCTCTGGCGAATATGAGACTGCCAGCTTACGCACTCCCTACTATCTTATAGCCCCGATGTTTAACAGAATTTTTGGCAGGGCAAATGGGAAGTTCTACAAGATGGGTTGGATCCCATTGATATATCATGTGGCCATGCAGGGCACTATTTTTAACTGCACAGACATTGTAGCAAACAACTTGTCTTCCTATATAGCTGCGGCACTAGGAGGCCTGCTTAAGAGAAAATCATAATTTTACATGGGGTCGTATTTGATTGATTGTATCTTATGCCTGTGCCCATTTCCAAAACTAATTTGTAGTTGGAGTGAAGCCAAGACACCACTCTATACTGCATATCGGATTCTATGGGCTCATAAGTACCACAACTTCTACAAGCTTATTTGTGAAGAATTTCTAATGCCTCTACATCAACTGATCTTTCTCGAGGAGTGCAATTGTATGTCTGAGGGTGCACTAGAGGTTATATGTGAGTACGGGGATAATTTTTTCTCTGAAGAGGGCACCTATCTAAGGATGTATAGAGGAACCATATCCCCGTCACTACTGCATAGGTATGTCACAAATTACATAGCCCATAAAGAGGTAGTAAGACAACGTTTCCTAGATGGATTCAGAAATTTTCTTTTTGACATGAAGAAGGTGGTTTATCCACCAATGCCTTTCTGTATCGGCGGCTACAAATTTCCGAAGGTAAAAAGTGCTCTAGACTATGTAAATAATCTAGAAAATTTCCACTTAGGTGAGAAGAGTTTCCATAGGAATGATTCCAAGGGAAAGGTTATTGTACATTGTGCGTTTGTAAAGGTGAATTTTGAATGCTCTAATCATTGGGAAAAGGATGAGGAGATATTCAGAAATGCATGGAATATGACTGCTTTGAATAAGCAGTTTAGACGGAGATCGTAATAACACGAGGAAAAGGAAGCAGCAACACCACCAGACAACAACAACAACAGGAAGAAACTACTAAGCAATGAGAAGAATGAACACAAAGGCTAGTAGAGGAAGCTAAGAAACTACTAGCTGAGGAATCCCAGAGCGAGAAGTTAGAAGAAGAGAAACTGCAACGGGAGGTAGAAGAAGAACGACTTCGAAAGGAAGAGGAGGAAAGGTTGCAGAGAGAATTAGAAGAAATATTGCAAAAGGAAGCTGAACAAGCAGCCGAGGAGTTAAGAAAGAAAGAACATGAAGATAAATACAGGGAGAGTCTTGAAAACGATAATTCTTATAATAGTTCAGCAGATCCTCCCTCTACATAAATTGACACAGTAACAGGAGGCCATCTCCATCTTGCAGAGTTAGGATTAGTGCATTTTATTTCGTCCAAGCATCATGTCATGGCCTACCTAGGTACGGTAGTATTCGACCCAAAGAAGAAAACCATTGTTCAGAGATCGAAGAAGAGATTGAAGGTTGGTACCCAACCCGAGGTAGTCACAGTTACTGAGAAAGATGTCATGAAAGGCACCAATGAAGACCCAAAACTAATGGCATCAATTAACGTCTCAGCCACTCAAGCGAATGCAAATAACATTGACAAATTGATGGAAAATGCAGATTAGTACAAAGAAAAGATGATAAGAATGAAGGACACTTTGGTGAAAGAAAGAGGATAAGGCCGAGAAATGAAGAAGAAACATGAGGCTACTCTTTTAGAATTTGAAAGGCTCCAAAAGGCATACCAAGCTTTAGAGTGAGAAAAGGAAGCATTGGATCTTTCAACTACAATCATGGACAGAGAAAAGAAGGACTTGGAAAATAAGATTTTAGAATTAGAGGCACAAAAATATGCAACTGACAGGAAAGCAGAAGAGCTAAGAGCCCGAGTAGGAGAGATGGAGGCACGGAACAACTCACTGGAAACTCAACTTAAAACAACCAATGAGAGACAACTTGATATCACTTCCTTCTGAGAGAAATCCTTCTTAATCCGGAGGAAAATATATCAAGTCCAACTGAAACTTACGAAAGAGGTATATAAGATCAAGCAAGCATAAAAAAGATTGCAAGAAATTTATGCATTATCAATTGATTTCAGAACAAAGTTACTAGAAGTTGCGGAAAAGGTTCAAGGGAGGTTGACTTGGATGAAAGCCAATGAGGCATTTCTTGAGCACTTGGTGCAAAATACAACAGAAGTTCTAAGAATAGAACTAGAACTTCTAGAGTTCAGCAGCAAGTTCTCTTTGACATTGACCACTGGGGTTGAAAAGACTTTGGAAAGGTGCATGGATTTTTTCAAGAGAATGCGTACAACGCATAATAAGTGCCAAACCTCTTCAGTGGAAAGAGTCCAGGAGTTTCCAGACCAGGATGAACACTTGAAATATCTTCAAGACAGATTACACGAGGATGAATTGAGCATACAACAAATTGAAAGCATCACTAGAAAACAAGTAAAAGACTGGATTGCAAAGGCTTCAGTCAACAATTGTCTCCTGGAATTCCTATATCAGGTAACCCCACCCAAAATGGCAGAGCTAAAGTCACGACTAGTTGTCCATGAAGTGAGTGTAAGGTTACTGGAGCCTCTAGACTACAAAACTATTGCCACAAAAGTTGACGCGTGGAGTGAATTCATCAAAAGACAAGCTGGGCCCTCTTGATTTTTATTTTATCTACATGTGGAATTTTATGTAAATTATTTTATCTTATTTCCATTTTCCTAGTGCAAGTCACTAGAGGACAAATTTTGTAAGTCAAGGAGTCAAGGAAGCCCAAAAGGCAGGGGTAATCCAAAAGTTATTTGTAAAATGTATAAATAGGAGTAGAGGATATATTAGGAAGGAATTTTCACTAGCACATATATGTTGTTATTTGTATGAAGAATTATTTATTTTATGAATAAAGGAGAACCAAATTTTGCTGGAGGAAGAACTGTACAAGTTTCAAATGGATTGTGTGGATTGATAATGCTGAACTACTTCTTATTTAGCTGCTATGCAACTGTGAGATCATTCTAACTTAATGAATTATTTCTACAATGATGAATGGTTTTACTTTTTGTAATAAACCTTCTGTACACAATGAGTAATGAATGTTTTAACAAAACGAAGCTATCTTTGTTTATATTTTCTGTTGTGATTATGTATGTAGAATTTGAGCAACTACCTATAGGATTCAATACACAACATTATGGTACATTACTCTATTAGATATAAACTTTTCTCCCCTTGGGGATAGGTTAGATATATAGAATAGCTTAGAATACATTATTTTTGCTTAATTTAGAAGTGATTGAGGGGCAAGAGTGATAAGACGGGAGGTAAGAACCTATGCATCATGAGTTGAGGCTTTTGCTCACCGATCACTTGCATTTAGTTTAGGCATTTATATTTCATACTAAAACATAAAATTACATAAACGGTGGACTGGGATGCAACCGGTAAAATAGATTTAAAATGTTATTTTAACTCTACGGTAGTTGGTCTGCTAACCGGACGTATTCCCCATACCAAACAGTAAATGATCTAGTTGGGAACGATTATTGGGGAGAATCCCTACTGTTGGTACCTGGGATTTTTCCAGGCATCAACACATTGGAACCACTAAATATGAATCTGAAGAAAAATAACTCAGCTTCTTTAGATTCGCCTCCATAGGTGTAGTCATGGACTTATAGTCCATCATCATGAATCTCTTAAGATCTCAACTGTGCACTCCCTCTGACTAAGGAAGATCTCATTTGATCTCTATGACACCTTTAATCCCAATAATTAATGCATCAAGCCAAGATCCTTCATTTTGAACTCAGAGGCCAACTCCCTCTTGCACTTGACACTGAGCTTCTTTGTTCCCATAATGGAACATATCATTAATCATACAACACCAATATCACATGGTCACCAAAGGTTGGAATCCACACCATTATTGGTGAAGTCCAAGCTCATCAAGTACACATCTATCCTGACATACCAATTCCTGGGTGCATGCTTAAGTCCGCACAAGGTCTTCTTTATTGTTAACAATATGTGTTGCAACTACTCCTCTATGTTGGAACACCTTGATCCATCTGCACCTGAGTATTATTCTCCCTTTACCTCTAGATACTTTGCTCCTATATGGGACAATCTCCTCGCAGAATATGACTCAAGATAATGGAAGATTTTCTAGCCCTGTGTAACCATTTATGTCACCTCCCAATCAAGTGAGTCTATTAACAATCTTTGAATAGCATCCAAGATGCTCTCAAATCCAACAAACTAGCTATCTCCATAGCCTATATAATGTGCTCTCTCAGATGTTGATCTAGAATACATGCTTGATCTTATCCATTCAGAAGTCACCATTGACTTCCTCTTAGGTATCGACACTATTTTCCACATCCTTCTACACAATGTACTTGAATACTCATCCATCGCGGCATCCTGCTAGCTTGTTTCTTCCTCACATTTGGAAATCAATGACGTGACTCATAAATAACTCGAGAACCTTTGAGGTCTTTTATTTTCCTTGAAATTACGATTGGGAGCTACATGCCTCTTTGTATTCCACAAAGTATTACAAGGTCGTGAATTTTTGGATCTATAGCTCCATAAGAGATAAAACTAACTCTTGTCCATTCAAGAGATATGGATAACTATTTCCTTTATAGAATATATGACTCACTTCTATGAATTCTTCCTTGGGAGTTTTATCCTCGATATCTGGTGAGGACATTTTATCTTATCATAACTGTCGTACTAAATGCATCTTCCTATAAGAATATGGTAGACTTTCACAATCTTCACAATGGGATTATTCTGCAATACATGACAGAAATGCCCACAAGGGTTAACCAATACTAAATTAAATAGTTATGTTATTCATCAATAAAATAACAATTCAATTTAATTAAACAAAACTTATTATACAAATTATAAAATACTTATCTTTGCTTGTTTTGCTGACTCCCTCTTGATCTCTGCCTGCTTGTAGAAATACTTATCTATCCAAGGATACTACTATAATTTCTTCACACCCATATGAATGCAAAAGATCCAATATCCCCTTGGATCTACTATCACTGTTTGGAAAAGAACCCTTAGAATTCTTGCCAAGCATGCATTTTCTCCAAAACACCTTCATGTTGAATCTTTAGAGTACTTCGAAGTACTATTTTTGAATTTTATCTGTAATCTTGATCAAATATGTCTTCTTATGTACAACATCTTTGTAAAGGATGAAATATAACCTATAAACCCTATAGGGGAGTAGGTCAAAACTTAACTTCCCTAAAAATGAAAACTGACTCCAAAAATAAATGCACCCTCCTGAGGAGACATTCAAAACACTATTTTTTCAGTCCAGTCTATGGACAGAAGGGTTCAAAACTGGAAACCCTAGTTTCTTGATTCCAACGGAAATTATATCAAATTTGAATCTTCACAAAACTAATATTTGATTCCAGAAATAAGTGCACCCTCCTAGGGTGAGCTCCAAAATGTTATTTTCATGTCTAATTTATGGACAAAAATGTCCAAACTTGGAATCCCTAGTTTTCTAATCAGGGTAGAAACAATCAATGGCAATGGCTTCTATTCATTTTTTTATTATCTTATACCGTGTTGAATTTTTAACCTTTGTATTACAACTTTTAGATATCGATAATTTTGTATGTCTCGTGAATATTGCAATTGGTGCAAACACAATTTGTTCCCCTGGCCTGCATGGTGAAAATGTAGAACAAAAGGATACAATTATGTATCCTCTACCTAGATGACTGGGCTACTTGAATGTCAATCTCTCCTTACCTTGAGTTTGGAAGGCCGTCCTTGTTTTGTAGATCCTTGTGCGATAGATTCTATATACAAACAACACAAAAAAACAAGACAAAAGATGAGAGCAACAAGATAATCTAGTGATATATACTAATGATTAAGGAAACTAGTAATAAACAATCAATATCAACATGAATCATTTATGTAAAAGGGAAACATGTTTGTGTTAAGAAATGGGAAAAGAAATCTACAACCAAAGCCTTCAATGTTTTTCTTTTACAAGAACTTTTGACTCACTCACACATACACTACAAACTAAGCAATATCTCAATCACAACCACTCTCTCTTTGCCTCCTATACCATACTTGAATCCAACAACATAAAGGTGTTATCTTGGTCTCTCCTTTAACATGGTCCATGTAGCTTGCTTTTATAGGACAAAGGAATCCCAAATGGGTTGAGATATTTTGGGAGGAAGGTATGGAATGATCCCTAGGGGATAGGAGCTGAAGTGCTAGCTCTCCCAAGTATTTAGGATCATCCTCCATCAGATATTTCTCCTAGAATATTTTCTTTCTTTTCCCTTTTTGGACTGGTAACGATCTTTGCAAACACGCTAGGTGCAATGACGCTCCGTGTGGTCAGGTGACACTCACCATCGATGCACCTTGTCAATAGAAAAAATGTGCCAGGCCTATATGACGCTCTTTTCCAGGAGGTAAGGTGCATCAGACTGCCTAGGATTGAGCAATAAGGCCCCAAAAAGATAGTTTGGCCAGGGACTTCAAGGGATTTGATCATTAGGACAGTTTTTGGGTGTAACAGAATGCCCCTCAAAGTATGAAGCTATAGGAATGTGATTATTGAAATGCTTTTCTAGATATTGATTCTGGTATTATAGGAAAAATAGAGGTAAGTAAATACTTGACGCAGGACTAGTAGTCACCAACTATCTGACTCAAACATGGCTGCAGACAAATACACTGCAGATCCATGTATAATGACCATGTCATGGCTACTAAAAATACACTGTAGATCCATGAACAACAAGACTCAAATCAAAACATGGCTACATAACATACAAAGTAGATCCATGTCATCCTGACTCAAAATCTGAGCATAGCCACCAAACATACAATGTGGATCCATGTCATGACTCCAAACGATACTCCATCGCAACATGAAGACATACACACATTCAAGTGAATACTTAACCATTCAGGGTCTTCATTCCAATCCCAAATGATACAATTCTATCCATGTGCATAGATGTCTCGATGTTGAACATGGTAGAAACCACTTGATTACTGATCATTGATGTATACCATTAACAAGCACGAGGGATATCATCATTGATGTCAATCATTCCCAAGCTATCTCAATACATTCCTCCGAATGTGAATAGGGGACTTGAAGTCGAACACTCGGTGGAATCTTCCAATCGGAGGCCATTGATGAAAACCTATTGTTGAAAGTGAGGTAACCTGCCATTGAGACATGTGGACTTCAAGGTACTTAACTTGGTTTCTAAGAATAATTCCTGGATGATGTGTTGGTTTCAACAGGAATAGACTAGTCAATGGAGGGCGATAATGTTTCCTCCATCATCGACACGAAACTCGGAACAAAAGATGATGTTGAAGTGACGAAAACAACCATAGGACTGACTCAGATGTGACTAATGCGAAGGAAGGTAAGGAAACTGTAGAGGTAGACTGCAGAGGAGGTTTCCCTTGAACATTGAATGACATGACAAATGACTTGGAAGAATTGACTCAACGAGGTAGAGACCATACATAACACAATGGTAGGACGATGCATTATTTGAATTGGCTCAAAGGAGTTAAATGACTCACGAAAGTGGATCGACTCGGTGATAAGCTGAATACCCAACTGTTTGAAATGAAAATGCAGATAGGTGCCATGTTCAAGGGCGGACTATGAGCTTTCATTGATACAAATGAAAAACATTCCCGATTCCCTTAATTTTCCCATCACGAAGGATGAGTACCACTTTTCTTTTTGACAAGCTTGAAAAGGGTATCAAACGCTCGATGTAACTCATCAAGTGATGAGTCAATTCTCATATGTTCTATGAACCTGAGAAAGGAGGGGTTCATCCCCAGAAAGGTTCCTTCACCATTTAATTTTATGAGTTTGAAGAAGGTAAACTCATTCATTGTTTCATGTTTAGAGAGTCTGAAATGACTAAGAAGACTCCAAAGTGGAATTTTTCGTAGATTTAGTCCCCGAAGCTCGAAAACGTATAAACTGATGCTTAGGATAACTCTTCTAGTTATGATAAAATAGAGTGTACCTTTTTTCGTAAATGAGTCTAATTGATCCGAAAAAGGGGTAAACTATCACCGACTACATGACCCTTCAAATACTTTTAGAAGCGTGAAAGCATGAAGCTTGCTTGGTGATCTTTTCATGTTTAAGAAGTCTCAAAAATAGATTAAAGATGTCTCTATAGAGTTTCTCTTTTTCATAATCCATTTTAACAAGTATGAAAAAGCAGTAATAGCACACTCGATACCTTTTCACTAGATTTTAATGAGCACGTCGAGGGTATAAAAGGTGCTCGATATCTTTTTCATGTTTGAATCCAAAGCACAAAAAAGCAATAAAGAAATCTCAAAACACTTTTAATATTTTGCCTAGAGCACGAAAACTGTAAAAAGTAAGCTCAACACCATCTTACTATTTTGAATGAGCTCGAAGACCAATTGGAAGAATGCTCAGGGTATATGCTTCATTTTTTAACGAGCTTGACACAAAATAGGAACTATGCTCAAAATTTTGTTTCATGGTTTAGCGAGCTTGAAACTAAAAGGAAAGTATGCTCAAAATGAGTCCCATTGACAGGTGTTTTCCCAACATGATGTTTAATGGTTGGTACTTTCCCCCAGTATAACTGTCAAGTATCTTAACTCCAACATACTATAAAGAGGTTGGATACATTCCCCCCAAGATTCATTTCACCTTCTTACTCATTTCTGACTAAATTTTGGGTTATTTCTAGGAAAAGGTTCACTAGAGATAGACGAAGAAAGAGGATCAAGTGACACAGGCAGATGAAATGAAGGTTCAGGTATTGAGTCTTGACACAATGGGAGAATTTGTTTCATTTTTCAACGAGCTTGGCATGAAAAAGGGAATTTTGCTCATAATGACTTGTTTCATTTTTACGCAAGCTTGAAACATAAAATAACTATGCTTGTGGGGACCTGATTGATTTTTACACAAGCTTGAAACAAAAAATAACTATGCTTGAGGGGACTTGTTTCATTTTTACGCAAGCTTGAAATAGAAAATAACTATGCTTTAGGTAGCCCATTTCATTTTTTAATGAGGTTGAAAAGGAATAAAAATATGCTCACAAACATCTATTTCATTTTTTAACGAGCTTGAAACAGAATGGGAATTATGCTCAAGGTCGATTATATTTTTTAACGAGCTTGAAACCAGACATAAGCTTTGCTCATAACGACTTGTTTCATTTTTACAGAAGATTGAAATAGAAAATAACTATGCTTGTGGGGACTTGTTTCATTTTTACACAAATTTGAAACAAAAAATAACTATGCTCGTGGGGACCTGTTTCATTTTTACACAAGATTGAAACAAAAAATAACTATTCTTGTGGGGACCTGTTTCATTTTTACACAAGCTTGAAACATAAAATAACTATGCTTGTGGGGACCTGTTTCATTTTTACATGAGCTTGAATTAAAAAATAACTATGCTTGAGGTAGCCCATTTCATTTTTTAATGAGGTTGAAAAGGAATAAAACTATGCTCACAGACATCTGTTTCATTTTTTTAACGAGCATGAAATAGAGTGGGAACTATGCTTAAGGTCGATTTTATTTTTTAACTTGATTGAAACCATACATAAACTTTGCTTGGGAACATATATTTCATTTTTAACGAGCTTGAGACGGAATGGGAACTATGCTCACAAACATCTACTTCTTTTTTTAACAAGCTTGACACAGAATGGGAACTATACTCGCCTTGAGTTCTTAGCCAACATGATGTCCATAGGTTGGTGGGTTTCCCCCTTACATAAGAAGCTAGTGGTTTTAAATCCAGTATGGTGTCAAGAGACTGGAGACATGCCCCCAAGCTTCACCATGATCAAAAGAAGCTATTGGTTTTCAAACACTTGAACTCTGACATGATGTCCAGAGTCGAGAGACATGACCGACGAAGGGGAAGGAACCACAAGAACATGCGGGACATTCAGGGAAGTATGATGACTAGGAGTTATACGATGATCAGGATTAACAAAGGAAAGTTGTTTGATGGTCACAATATTCCCATCATGGGTAAAATGCATCACTGGAAGGAGTGTGGAAACTTTCATGGCATAAACATAATCTCACCTAAGGAGCATATTAAAATCTAAGGGAAATTGGACTACCATAACGTCAATACAGACAGTTTTCCCTACTAAGGTGATAGGTAAATGAGGAAGGATCCCTAAAGGTGCAATACGTGTTCGATTAAAATCCAATATCTGATTGGTGGCTGGCACAAGCTGAGGATAACCTATAGCTTCCAATAAGTTGAGGATAGAATACTAACAGAATCACCTTCATCAACAATAATGCGGAGTATTCTCTTAGCGGTAACTCGCACAAATATATGGAAAGGAACAATTGAATTAATACGAGATTCTATCTGGTTACTCCAATAAAGGAAATAACCTCAGTACTTGGAGAGGATCCTATTAAAGCAGCAAAAATTTCCCCTTGTGTAGGACAATCTGAACTGACTACAAAAACTTCAGCAATTTTCACTTCACTCTCAACTGGAAGAGAGGGACAAGATGAAGACCGCGTTAAAGTGACTACTTCAGTCTCGACACTCTCAGATGAAAGATTGGGATTGGGTGGAGATGACATTGACTTGATGATCTAGGAGGATCCAAGAAGGAAATTTTTTTGAAGTCCTCCAATCTCAGCAAAAATGGTGTCAGATCAAAGGGCTTGTCGAGACGATTCCAACGTCATTCATTTCACCTCAAACGGACTCCGTATGAGAAAGTTATCGCATTCTGTTGTATTGATGAAACAGGAAAATTTGGCAAAATGGGGGTGCCACGTGTCACCACTAGCAGGGTGACACATGGCATCCATACAGTATGGACGGATGACAGGGTAGTTGTACGGATAGACAGGTGGTAGTACGGTCCAATCAGGATGCGACACGTGTCATGTACGCACGATGAGGTGGCAATCCAGTCAGCAGTACAGACCAATCAGGATGCGACACGTGCCATGTACGGACGATGAGGCGGCAATCCAGTCAGCAGTACGGACCAATCTGAATGCGACATGTGTCAATACAGAGGTGACTACGCAACTTAGTTGGTAGTACGACAGATGAGTTGGCAACTAACTGGGCGTTGAGTTGGACCAATCCGAAACTGCCATGTGGCAGCACCGGATTGGCCAATATTGATTGAAGTTCACCAAAATGTTGTTGCTCCGCCGGTTTCGAACTCCTGACCTCGCATACCCTGTCTCCGCACCTTTACCAATTGCGCTGGTAGTGTTCTTTGTGTAATGTATGAAAATAATATTATTTAAAGTGGCATTTCGAGCCCCAAAGGAGCCGGGGCTTAGCCCCGACCTTGGTTCTTCCTCCAGCGTGACCGGGAGCTTCGACCAGCACGGGAGCCCGCGCTCTATTTCAGCACATGTCGAATTATAAACTATATAAAATGGGTTATAAGTGGGTCTAAAAACAAGTTACGTTATAACAAATTTGTTTTAAAAAGAAACCATATTGTGGGTTCAATGAACCATGTGGTTTTGTGGGAAAATAATTTTATTGTAATATTCTAAAAATATAAAATGTGGTTGGCATAGTTGTAACTATGTCAACTACATAATTTAAGAAGAGCCTAACCAAGTGTGAGGTGTTGGAATCATATGCCTTCTTGGGAAAAATTTGTTGTAACTAAAGAATCATGAGGAGAATGTGGAGTGGGGCAAGCCAAGCCTATATAAACCCACTTAGTTGCCATTTTCCACTCATGCTTTGGAGTGGAGACTTTGTAGCTAAAGGAGATAAGGGAGATTGCGTAGCTCTGCAGGAGGAAGGTACGAGTGTTTATACTCGTTTTACACTGTCTTCAGGCTTCAGAGTTGCTGGAAGCAGTCTTGTTGTGTTTTGGGCAGCGGTTCTCTTCCTGACCATTGTCGCCAAGGTATCATTGTATCATTGCCATGTATTTTGCCTTATGCTGAGATTATAGATCGGCCCTCCTATTGAAAAGCAGGCCCGGAGACATAGTCCATCCTGGACGAACTCCGTTATCAACTTGTTGTCTTTATGTGCGTATTTTCTATGCTGTTTGGTTCTCTTCTTATGGATTTGTGAGCTTCATTCATGCTCTTTATGCAATTCATGTTAACGTCATAGAGTAACAAAGATCTTGTTTTCGGATCATGTGGTATCAGAGCAGGTTTATGTGACGTTGGATTGTGAGTGTGGATGCTCACGAGGGCTAAACTGCAAGCTGGTGAGGGTACATTAGAGCCTTACAATTCCGAGATCAGACATGCACACTGAAGGAGGAATATGGATGCTAATGATGCCCGAATCGAGATGGAGTCAAAATTTCACAAGGTCTTCTACATGATGGCTGACAAGGTAGACAAGTTGTTTGCAGACTATGAAGAACACATGGCAAAAGAAAGAAAAGGCAGTGAAGTAAAGAAGGAAGACAAAGAAATGAAGGACGAAGGCAACGCTTCAGTTAACCAAGGAGGAGATGGCGAAGAGCCTCCTGAGCCTCCCTCTTCACCTTCAGCTTCAAGCACAAGTTCAAGTGCTTCTTCCTCATCTCATTCTCAGCATTCCAAGGTTCCTCACAAAGAGCCTCAAAAGAAGCCCTTATTGAAGTTCGATGTGAAGTTTGATTTGCCCATGTTCAATGGGGAAGCGAATGCAGAGAAGTTAAACAATTGGATAAGGCAAATTGAGGTCTATTGCCGAGTCCAGCAGATCAAAGAAGAAGATGTGAAGATTCAGTTGGCTTCACTTCGGCTGATAGGCACCGCACTTGTATGGTGGGAAAGCAAGCTTCAGCAAGGTAGCAAACAAATGGGTAATCTTCTCTCATCGTGGTTTGCTTTCATTTCTGCTTTACGTAAACAATTTTATCCCTTGGGTTATGTTCAAAAGGCTATGATGGATTGGAAAAGTTTTAGACAAGGCAAGGGTCAGAGTGTTCATAATTTTACTGAAGAATTTAGAAAGAAATCTTTAGAGTTGAATATTTCTTTAGATTCTCCTGACACTCTTTTGAAGTACATTGGTGCTCTTCATCATTATCTACGCCATACTTTGCTGTTGTTGAATCCTACTAGTGTGGATGAAGCAAGTGTTGAGGCTACTCATATTGAGAGTAGGGGGAAGCATGTGCACGAAGACCATCTGAAGAAGCCTTTCAAGCCCAACAACAACCACAAGTCCAAAAGGAAAGACAAGAGCAAGAAGATAGCTACTGCCAAGAAGGAAGGAGGAAAGCTCCATTGCAAACATTGCGACACTGATGGGCATGATGAATAAAGTTGTTGGAAGTTGCATCCTGAACAGAGGCCAAAGCATTATGGAGGCAAAAAGAAGAAAAAGACCGTTGCAACAGCGCAACGAGATTTGGGTTCCGACTCAGGTGACGAAACCAGGATTACAGCCGTGGGAATGCAAGGTAACAAAACTCCTCATACTGGTTCAAGTTCTACTCATGTTTCTAAAGAAAATGATAAAAGAAGAAGTGAGTTGTTTCACATCAGAGTTGTGTATAAGCATACAAAGATTGAAACATTATTTGATCTGGGTTCTCAAGTAAATTTGATCTCAGAATCAGTTTTTAAGAAGTGGGGCATACAGACTAAACCTCACCCCAAGCCTTATCCTCTTGGATGGGTATGTGATAATGCTAAGCTACATGTGACTAAGCAATGCAGGTTAAGGTTTTATATTGCTTCAAAGTTGATCGATGAGGTGGACTTAGATGTTGTTCCTCTTGACATCTGCGGTATTGTATTGGGAAGCCCATACTTGTATGATCGAAAAGCAGTATTCTTTCGTCACGAGAACAAGTACCATCTCACCAAAAATGGGGTGGAGTACATCGTGAGAGCTCACAATATGAAGGCTAACACCGCTCTTGTTAGTGCAAGAAAGATGAAGAGACTCATCAACACTAATAAGAGATACATGCTCATGGTTGTGAGAGCAAAATATGCTGAGGCATCCGATGCTTTCAAAGGTTGTGATCATTCTCATAAAAAGGCTATGATTGATATTGTGGCTAACTATGATGAAATATTTCAGGAACCTACAGGTTTGCCTCCCAAAAGGGAGATTCAACATGAGATCCATCTCCAGTAGGATGCCCCTCTTCCTAATGTGGGCATGTACAGGTTGTCCACAGTTGAAATGGCAGAGACTAAGAAGCAGGTTCAAGACTTATTGGACCAAGGAGTGATCAGACCCAGCTCCTCTCCATGCGGTTCGCCGATTGTGTTGGTGATGAAGAAAGATGGCACATGGAGGATGTGCGTTGACTATCGGGCTCTCAACAAGATCACGATCAAGAATCGATACCCGATTCCTCGCATAGATGACTTGCTCGACCAGTTGAAAGATGCTGTGTTCTTTACCAAGTTGGATTTGTGCAGTGGCTACCACCAGATCAGAATTGCAGAAAGTGATGTGTGGAAGACGGCCTTCAAGACCAAGCAAGGTCTATTTGAGTGGTTGGTGATGCCCTTTGGGATTTTCAATGCACCTACAACATTCATGCAGGTAATGAATGATGTTTTCCAACCATTCTTAGATGATTTTGTCATTGTATACTTAGATGATATCTTGGTCTTTAACAAAACTTGGGAAGCACATGTGGGGCATGTAAAGCAAGTATTAGATACTTTGAAAAAGGAGAAATTGTATGTAAAATTGTCAAAGTGTGAATTTGGAAAAACTTCATTAGTTTACTTGGGTCATATTGTAGGAGGTGGAAATTTAAAAATTGATCCCTCAAAAGTTGATGTAATTGTCAATCGGCCTAAGCCTACTAACGCTACTGAAGTGAGAAGTTTTTTAGGAGCTGTTTAATATTGGAGGAGGTTCATTCAGAACTTCTCATACATAACATCTCCTTTGCATGCCTTAACAAGTGTGAAGAAAGCCTTCTAGTGGGGAGGTAAGCAGCAGAAAGCCTTCAACACATTGAAGGGAAAGATCAGCACCGCCCCAGTCCTAGCCTTGCCTAATTTGCAACAACCATTTGAGATAGAGACAGATGCCAGTGGATATTCCATGGGGGCAGTATTGATGCAGCACCGCAATCCTATTTGCTACCATTCAGATACTTTTACTAAAGCAGTGATCAACTACCCCACCTATGACAAAGAGTTGTATGCTTTGGTTTAGAGTGTGAAGAAGTGGAAGCACTACTTGATGGGTAAGGAGACGATCATCCATACCGATCATCAGCCCTTGCAATATCTCCAGTCCCAGACTAAGCTCCAGCAAGCTCGTCATTTCAGGTGGATGGGATTTCTTCAACAATTCCATCTAGTGATCAAGTACAAGAAAGGTACTAGTAACAAAGTGGCAGATATGATTTCTAGACCTCCTATTGTTGCATCTCTTGTTTTGAAAAATGCTTCTTTATCCCATGAAAGTTATATTGAGCAGTATGCTACTGATGGTG
>LPNX011189679.1:114309-173311 GCA_001517045.1 Pseudotsuga menziesii | reverse complement strand
AGAAAATTGGGGCTGTACTCACCACTTCCTGTTCCTTCCCATCCTTGGGAAAGCATTTCCATGGATTTTGTGGGGGGTTTTCCTATGTCTAGGAGGGGTCGTGACTACTTGTATGTGGTCATGGATAGGTTTAGCAAGATGTGTATTCTTATGCCATGTAAAAAGCAGGTCACTGCAGAGTAGGTTGCTTCTCTTTTCTTTCAGCATGTATGGGTTCACTTTGGACTTCCTACGTCCATTATCTCGGATCGGGACTCCCAATTCCTTGGAGAGTTTTGGACAAAATTATGGTGTATGATGGACACCAAGCTGAAGAGGAGCACCACTTTCCATCCACAGATCGACATACATACAAAGGTATTCAACAACACAGTTGTCCATTTGCTTCGAGGCTATTGCAACAAGCATCCTAAGTTATGGGATGAACAGATCCAGTATGTGCATCATGCCTACAACATGGCTATGCATTCTTCCACTCAGAGCTCGCAATTTGAGACATGATTTGGGTACTTGCCAAAGACTCCATCGGACTTGAATTATGGGAGAGAGGTTGGTTCAAGCACTTCCAAGGATGAAGACAAAGCCCGCAGGTTCATTCAGAGAGTTAAACAGGTACATCAAGCAGTGCAAGAGTAGTTGGAGAAGAGTCAAGCCCAGTACAAGGCTCGCCATGACAAGCATAGAGTTGATTATAAATTTCAGGTGGGAGATCAAGTGTGGCTTCACATCAGCAAGGAGAGGATGAATGGAGAAGGCAAGAAGCTCAAGCCCATCAGATATGGTCCCTTCACCATCTTGGAGAAGATTGGGACGAATTCCTTTTGCTTAGAGCTACCGCCATACATGTAGATCTACTCAGTGGTGAACTTGGAGAACTTGAAACTCTATGATCCTCCCATGATCATGTATGAAAGGGAGAATGCCTCATTTCCATCAGTTGATGAATTTCCTCCTGAGTACATGGATGAGCTACAGGAAGATGTCATCCTGGACAGAAAGACAAGGATTTCTCGTAGAGGTGATGTTGATTATCTTCGAGTGGGCATCAGAGGCACTCATCCAAGCAAATCCAAGTGGATCGAGAAGGAGAAAGTGAGGGAGCAATTTCGTCACCTATCTGTTGATTAGTAAAGGATTTTGGAGGCCAAAAGCTTCTCATTGGGGAGGAATGATCCAGGAGGATCCAAGAAGGCAAAATTTTTTAAGTCCTCCAATCTAAAAAAAAATTGGCTTTAGATCAAAGGGCTCATCGAGACGGTTCCAACGGCGTTCGTTTCACCTGAAACGGACTCCGTATGAGAAAGTTATCGCGTTTTGTTGTATTGATGAAATAAGCAAATTTGACAAAATGGGGGTGCCACGTGGCACCACTGGCAGGGTGACACGTGGAATTCATACAGTACGAACGGATGAAATGGAAATTGTACGGACATACGGGTGGCAGTACGGTCCAATCAGGATGTGACACGTGTCATGTACGGACGATGAGGTGGCAATCCAGTCAGCAGTACAGACCAATCAGGATGCGACACGTGTCATGTACAGACGATGAGGTGACAATCCAGTCAGCAGTACGGACCAATCTGAATGTGACACATGTCAGTATGAAGGTGACTGCATGACTTAGTTGGCAGTACGGCAGATGAGTTGGCAGCTGACTGGGCGTTGAGGTGGACCAATCCAGAATTGCCACGTGGCAGCACCAGATTGGCCAATATTGATTGAAGTTCACCAAAATGTTGCTGCTCCACCGGTTTCAAACTCCTGACCTCCCATACCCTGTCTCCAAGCCTTTACCAACTGCGCTGGTAGTGTTCTTTGTGTAATGTATGGAAATAATATTATTTAAAGTGGCATTTCGAGCCCCAAAGGAGCCGGGGCTTAGCCCCGACCTTGGTTCTTCCTCCAGTGTGACCGGGAGCTCCGACCAGCACGGGAGCCCACACTCTATTTCAGCACATGTCGAATTATAAACTATATAAAATGGGTTATAAGTGGGTCTAAAAACAAGTTACGTTATAACAAATTTGTTTTAAAAAGAAACCATATTGTGGGTTCAAAGAACCATGTGGTTTTGGGGGAAAAGAATTTTATTGTAATATTCTAAAAATATAAAATGTGGTTGGCATAGTTGTAACTATGTCAACTACATAATTTAAGAAGAGCCTAACCAAGTGTGGGGTGTTGGAACCATATGCCTTCTTGGGAAAAATTTGTTGTAACTAAAGAATCATGAGGAGAACGTGGAGTGGGGCAAGCCAAGCCTATATAAACCCACTTAATTGCCATTTGCCACTCATGCTTTGGAGTGGAGACTTTGTAGCTAAAGGAGAGAAGGGAGATTGCGTAGCTCTGCAGGAGGAAGGTACGAGTGTTTATACTCGTTTTACACCGTCTTCAGGCTTCAGAGTTGCTGGAAGCAGTCTTGTTGTGTTTTGGGCAGTGGTTCTCTTCTTGAACATTGTCGCCAAGGTATCATTGTATCATTGCCATGTATTTTTCCTTATGCTAAGATTATTGATCGGCCCTCCTATTGAGAAGCAGGCCCGGAGACATAGTCCATCCTGGACGAACTCCGTTATCAACTTGTTGTCTTTATGTGCGTATTGTCTATGATGTTTGGTTCTCTTCTTATGGATTTGTGAGCTTCATTCATGCTCTTTATGCAATTCATGTTAACGTCATAGAGTAGCAAAGATCTTGTTTTCGGATCACTCGATCACTTTAACTTCACTCTCTAAAGGAAGAGTGGGATCAACTACTTGTTCTTCACTCTCTAAAGAAAGAGTGGGATCAACGAAGGATGGAAATGTATTGACCACTTTATCAACCAATGGGAGGTCAAGGGACAACTTACTGTAACCTATTGGAAGCTGTTTATGAGAAACAGTAATATCTTCCAACAACTTTGAAGCTTCATCCATGTGAGAACAAAGGTAAGTAAGGTGCATTTCCTTACATAGAGAGAAGGGTTATCTTACTTTTCCTTTTCGACTATTAACTACAGAGTCACTAGTTGATAGCGTATCATCAGTGTCATGACAAAATTATGATGACATGGGTTGTTGGGAAGCCTCAGACCACACTTCTAAAACTTGGGACAGACCATGACAATATTTAAGTAGATGGTAAACCTTGCAAAGTCTACAAGGGAACTTAGGCTTACGAAGTGTTTTTGTGGGAAAATAAACACTCTAAGCACCGTGAGGAGTAGTTGGTTGAGATTTAATTTTTCATTTGTCTTTCTTCTTCTTAATCTTCCTTTTCTTCTTCTTCTTAACCACCTAATTACTGGTGTCACAAGTTTCGACATACGAAGAACGAGAAAGGGAAGAAGACACATCTAGCGAAGAAGGTGAAGGATCAACATGATGTTGATGCTCTAGTGAAAGAGATTTAGGATTTGAAAAAATCAGTACACTAGGGATAATTGGACTGGAGAATAACCATACAGGTAATCCTATAGTCAATTCAGGAAGACTTAATGTATCCATGAGAGGAGGACCGACATTTCCAAATGAAGGAATAACAAAAGGTTCCCCTTGAGAAGGATTCTCTTGTTTGGAAGTTCCAAAAGGCATATCCATAGCTATGTAAAAAACTACCTCCCTCTTTAAAAAATTTAACTGTACAAGAAAGAAGCCCTCCTCAAACTAAAGAAACAAGAAAACATGTGAAAGGAGTAGATAAAAAGTCAGGATCCTCACAAGAATGTCAAACCATCACAACTCGCTATATACTATAGGGTCCAATAGTAAAATACGACAAGGAGGATTGGGATTGTACCCTTGCCAGAATACCTAACTACCTGGACGTTACGTGCTTAGTAATCTCCCCGAGTGTTATTCTTGGTGTATTGCGATGATAGGATGACCAAATAACTTTTATTAGATGGTTTCAATATCCCTAAATGTGTATCCCGATATACAAAAGGTACATGGGAGATGAAATCTTTGTTAGTGATGTCTGATGCACAACCGTTTGAAAGGGGCCTTCCAATATACTATCCAGTACGTGAAGAACTTTTTGATATTCCTTGAGGGTAGGTTAAAAGTCGTTCGATATACCGATTGGTACGTGGAAGTACTATGCTTATAGACGCTGGAACACATATTCTAACCTATCACACACTTCTTGCTAAGAATGTTAACCTAACTAGCACTTATTTTATCTGAAATGGTTAAGTGGACATATGGGGTAAAGATTGACTCAGAAACCATGCAAGGATGAGATGCAAATATTACAGTCTTTCTTTTAATGGATGCCCTACTTATGAGAGAGCAAAAGGTTCTTTCCCCAAATGCAGAAATTGAATAACATGCACCCAAACTCGAAACTAGAATTATGATTCCTATGTTTCCAACAAAAGTGAAAAATAAGTCTCTAGGAAGAAAAAGATCTAAATAACGTTTCCAGCCAAAAACCTAAAGAAAATAGTATTTTCATATTATGAAACTTGAAATCCTTTCTTTTTCTTTTATATAAAACTAATATTAACAAAATAAAAATATGAAGTAAACTAAAACAAGAACAAAATGTTTTTTTTCAAGTATTTTTCAGTCTAATAAAGAAGATCAAATAAAAAATTTCTCTTCGAACTATGATGGGAAAAAAGATCATTTTTCCTCTGCTGCAGGGATTGAAGGAAACAATTGGCATTCTCGATACAAGATAACTCAAGAAAAACCCAACACATGTACCCAAAAAATGAAATGCAATTTTACAAATTTCAATGAATACAATCCACAAAAAAGAGCCAGGGGTTTCAAGCAACGAAACAAACGTAAAATTCAATGCAAGAAACATAAGCTCTTCTTTAAATGCAAAGATAAAAGAATTCAAAGAGACTATAGAATATATGATACCTATGCACTTCATTTCACTTAAAATTCAAGCTAAAAACACCCCCAAAATCAATTAAAAAGGGTGACTAAGTACCTACCTCAACGCTCTTTGAAGGGTTACACCAGGGCGTCGTATGTCAGTTGATGCTCCTTGTCTGCTACTAAACAGCGTTAGTGGTGCACTATGACTAAGGAGAAGAGGCGTCAATGGTGCTAGATAGCAGTAGGCAAGAGGCGTCAACAGGGGTCCGACGCTCTATCAAGAACACCCAAGTGTGCCGACGGATTTAGAGAACCAGAAAGCTAAATAACCTACAGGATAAACCAAGGTGGATCAAATTGGAATGATGTAAGTAAAACACAAACCATAGAAGGAAAATGAGAGTGCAGTAAGGTGGATCACTCACCTTAAATCTTTAAATGAGAAAGAAAACAAATTCACAAGCTTGTAATCAAAAGTGACATAAAAAATTCATAGATCTGATTGGATCTTCCCTAGTATGGTTGCCAATTTTGTTACCAGGAATATTTTAATCAGTATGGACATAGTTTGTTGCCCTAGCATACATGGTGAAAATCTAGAACAAAAGTACACATCGATGTATCCTCTCCCTAGATGACTGAGCTACTTGAATGTCAAGCTCTCCTTACCTTGAGTTCGGAAGGTTGTCCTTGTTTTGTAGATCCTTGTGTGATCGATTGGATCTGCAAAGAACACAAAAATCGAGACAAAAGATGAGAGAAAAAAGATAAATCAATGATCTATACTAATGATCAAGGAAACTAGTAATAAACAATCAATATCATCATGAATCATTTATGGGAAAGGGAAACATGTTTGTGTTAAGAAACGGGAAAAGAAAGCTACAACCAAAGCCTTGATGTTGAAGCTTTTATTTTACAAGACCTTTTGACTGAATCACACATACACTACAAACTAAGCAATATCTCACTCACAACCACTCTCTATTTCCCTTCTATACTAGACTTGAATGCAACAACATAAAGGTGCTATGTTGGTCTCTCCTTTCACATGGTCCATGTAGCTTGCTTTTATAGGATAAAGGAAGCCCAAATGGGTTGATATCTTTTGGGAGGAAGGTAGGGAGTGATCCCTAGGGGATAGGATATCGAGTGCAAGCTCTCCCAAGTAGTTAGGATCACCCTCCAGGAGAGATTTCGCATAGAAGCTTCTCAAATCTTTTTTTTCCATTTTTGGATTTTTGGCGCTCTCTACAAATTGTCTAGGTGCGCCAATGCTCCTTGTGGTCAGGTGACAAGAGCCAGGACTGTCTAACACTCTGTTCCAGGCGACAAGGTGTGTCATACTGCCTAGGATTGAGTAATAAGGCCCCAAAACAGTAGTTTTTCCAAGGACTTCAAGGGCTTTGAGCACTAGGACATTTCTTGGGTGTAACAATGTCTTAATGATCATCATCCCACTTTTTCATTGCATAATTACACACTAAAAATTTCAACATACACTTCCAATAGAAATACAAACAAGGATCACTGAAATATAACCATGCACTGTAGACACAAATATTTTACCCTGGGAAACCCAATACAGAAAAAAACCCAACAATTTTTTCTCAAAAGAAATCAATACAATTCAAGTACAATACCATTCATGAAGATGAACCTTAGCACAATAGAGGTCCACCCTCCTTCACAAGAAACCCTAACAAGGGTAGCAAATCTTCCAATATAGAATAATAGAATAAGAGAACCCAAATTTTATGCTTCTTGCCTTTGCTAGTACTTACTTGAAGTTGCACACAAGTGGAGAGAGAAGATTATGTGATAAGTGAGTATAAAAATAAAATTTGAAAGAAATTTATTTATATTCTGTAATTCACTTGACTTTTCCTCAATGGGGCCGACTTGTACACTTTCACTAGGGACGACTTGCTAGTTTTGATCATCATCTTTTAATTATCTTGAAGTTGACTTGTATTATTGTCTTCATTTTCTTATGGGGATTCTTCAATGCTATTTGGGACTTGTTCAATGGTTTTCCTTTACTCCTTGGTTATTTCTTTATCATAGAAAATTTATCCTCGTTGATATTCATCTCCTCACATGCAAATCAAATTCAACATTAGATTAGACTTGTATATTTCACAAGGGGATAAAATCCCCTATTAAATAAACAAGTCAACTCACTCTAGTATAGAATAGATCACTCCTTCTTGGATAATGAAATGTGACCTCTAGCTTCCTTCTTAGAGTAAGCATCTTGAGCCTTATTTACTCTTAGTCACTTCTCATGACTAATCAAGGCTATGCTAAGGCCATCCTCTACCAACCATTGGTCACTTCTCATGACCTTTCTTGGAGAATGTTGATGTTGCAATTACCATGGAGAAACATTGACAAACACTTAATTCCACGAAGCTCATGTATGCATCTAGGGAAATTTACCCAAATCAATAAGAATTTCATTTTCTCATATTGTGCATCAAAGAACAAAACTAATATTTTTAGGAAGAGAAGTATCATCGCCCATTTCCAAGAACTCTTCATGAATTTCAAAACATCATCCTCTGATCGAAACATGAATCCCATCCATCCTCAAGAGAGTATGTAGTATTTTATGTAATATCTTAGTAGTAGCTCCCAAACATCAACCCCCCATCTCCTAAGTGATCGTTCACCCATGCGCCTTAAAAAAAAATTCCCTCCAAGGTCAAATTCAACACACTCACCACCTCATTCATTTTAATGTCATCCCCAAGCATAAGGTTAATTTTCATTGTATTTTTCTTAATACACATCAGGATTTTCTTCCTCTAGTTTAGCGTCCCTTCCCTCTTTGTTTGCACCTCTTAGCTTCCTCTCTTTTTTGAATGTTTATAACTTTCTGAATCGATTATGGAAGAAGTTGTCATTGCCTCTCACATATTCTCACCATCCTCTTGGATCTGTTCTTTCCCCCTTATTTACCTAGAGATCTCTCTGAGTTAGGGTATTTGTCATTACTTTGGTTCACTAGTGATCATTTTGTCATATGTTCAATGTGTGTTTGTTTGCGTATCTCCCAAATCTGACATCTCTATCTTCTCATTCCTGACATAATTTATCGTCGTCTTTAGTCCACCTAATTTGGACTAAATACAATTATTATTTAATTTAATTAATCCCTTCCGTCGAGAGGATACTTGGATACCAGATGTATTGATATCATGGATATCATGTCTGAATGAGTACCAGGGTTGAGGTAGGGTTTCCTTCCTTCTTCCACCTGTCACATATTTAAACAAATCTATTGGAATGTTTTCTTTAACCCTATCATCTTGTTATTTAGCATTTCTCATTCCTCGAGGTTCACCATCCAGTGTATTGCTTATTTTAGGGTTTACCCAGATGTCATATCTCTCATGTGGATTTGCACTATAATACACTAGATCTAATTCCATTTAAAAGTTTGATTTGTTCACAAATGGTTTATCCTTTGGTCCATCACTAGGTTAGTTCATTTCACTTTGGTGTGATGTCCCCGACCCCAAAACCAAGGTTGAGGTCACCAAGAAACCCAAGGGAAGGCTGAATCAAGGTAATGCACAATGGAATAACGTTAGCTAAGGATATGCTAGCATGCCAACAAGCCAACTAAATAAAACAATCAACCTTTTAAAAGACAATGCAAACTTGCGATGGATATCATATTCCATATGCACATGCAATGCAAGGTAAATGAAAACATAAGTGTAAATAGGTCTAATAAATCTATCAACATGTATATAAATCATATTTAATATAACCATTTAACCATCAATATAATCAGATCTGCAATTGTCGTAAACCATAAAACAAATTTACAGGCTACCATCTACAACAATAATAACAATATTAAAATGCAGATCCGTAGACTAACATCCATATAAACATAAGCAAATTCATATATGGAATATTTCATCTACATCCATATAACATGAGATCTCATGGTTTTCACCTACATCCATACAAATCATAAGAAAATGAAATCTAGAAGCACATATATTTCTGAAAATGTGGCAAATAATCATATAATAAAATACTCATCATTGACTTCCAATCGTAGACAAAATCAGGTATGAAATTTTTCATATACATTCACTCAGGTATGAAAGATTTCATATACATATACATATCATGGCTTTCACCTACATCCATACAAATCATAAGAAAATCAGATCTATAAGCACATATATTTCTCAAAATGTAGTAAATAATTATATAATAAATACTCATCTTAATTATGTGAAAATAGATTAAATAGGACAATGTTACACCGAGACTTAGACATTCCATGATCACACATCTTTCAACATGACAGTAACCCCTGAGCTAAGGCCATAAATCCATAGGAGAGGTACTCTCAAACCAAAAGGTATGGTGCGCTCATCTCAACACCGGGAACACTACCACACAAAAACAATTGTATCTTAGTCATACATAGACCTTTTTTAATTAAACAAAAAGTATTCCTTACTAGAAACGTCGCTCTAGATGCAATGGAATAAATCTCATAACCTAGAATGATAAAAAAATTAGGTGAACCATAAAATATGGTTGATCCCTTTTCACATTGTCATAAACCACAACTACACCTTTCTCCATCTAAACATTCCCTTGCATCTACACTACTTGGTGCAATGGGATTCCCTTCACTACATAAGTCCCTCACGACATCACCATCCATCGTCAAGATTCACGTGCTATATTTGAAATGGAACAAGCTCTGGAATAATGACTCATTTTGTGTTTTGCGCAGTCCATCTTCAATTCCCATTACAGGGTCTTTAAACCTCATTACAAGGCCTTCAATATTATACAATACAAAGCATATCCTACTGATAAGCATGTATTTTCTAGACAAGAGAGTATTCCACTTCACCAGAAAGCTCAAGATAAAAACCAGAGAAGAGAATGAAATAAAATTCATTCCAATGCACAAATAATCATTCGAATCCCCAAGTGAGTGAGTCGAATTCCAAGAGTGGTAACTCCAAAGTTTAGAAGCCAACTTGAATTTATGAGAGAGAGGAGTTACTTATTCATAAGATTCCTTCATATAATAGGAAAAGGTAAAGTAAGGAGGGAATTACACTTTTTCCAAGGATTGCAGGCTAAAAATGGCTAGGGAAAGCGTGTGAGTAGATGAAGAGCATCACAAGAGGCTATGGAGGGCACTCTATCCCAGTAGACCCACCAATCATCAAAGAGGACTCAACAGTTTCTACATAACCCAAAATAATAAAAAATAGGGTCCAACAAGTAATGTTAGGGAGAGCAACAACTCCTAGTCCCCAACCCCCTCACAAATGGAATTCATGCCCCCCCATTCTCATTAGTTGTCTATGTTGATCTAGTTATTTAATTAAACAACAACAATGACAATAATAAAGTCCAATGTCCGTAGTCTTGGAATCTAGTGCCCAATAATAAACAAAAATAATAACATATGTCCAGGGTTTAACAACTGGGATATTGCATTGGTCACTTTCTTCACTCATGCATCCTTTTCACATTCTGGTTTTCTATTTTCAAAGTGATTCCATATCCTATTTCATCCTCAAGAGATCAAGATATTGATAATCTTGCTCTGAAAATGATAGATTTTCAAATTAAGGAAAATATTTAAGGGGAGGATGTTATAAAAATCAATCATTGAATCAAAATTAATGAGCGTAGCTAATGGGTATTGAGACAATGCAAGTGGACGACATATAGTGGCATGTGGGTAAAACCAATTATAACCTGTGTAATATCCATTCCATGTCGAACAACCTTGCTACACTTTAATTCATACTATATTAAAATGGGATAGACCATGACTCACAAAAGCAAGTTTTCTTACATAACTATGTATGTGTATAACAATTCTTTTTCATGGTGTGGACAAGTAAAAGTATAAGTGTTAATATGTTTTAGTAGATAACCAATTAAATCAACGTTAGGTTGCCAACCTATAATGTGATGTATGTGTTGGCTCACTTCAACTAACCCAGGTTCAACCTTCTAGCCTGACCAACTAAAACCGAAAGTATTGGCCCGACAAAGCATAACTCCATCGGCAAGAACTGTGATACAAGTGAAGTATCACCCAAAATACCTATAGGGACTGCAGGAACCAAGCTTCTACATTTATAGAAGGGTATCTTTACATGCCAATACTCGACAACCTACCCAATGATGCTGACAGATAAATAATCACTGACATATAATTAAAACAACAACATATGGAAACATAATAAAATCTTAATAAGGTTTATCAACACCTTTAGAGCATTATCATTTCATTTCATCACGCAAAACAAATATATTATCAGTCGCAGCAAATTGTAAATCATCACAAGAAAATGGGCATACACCATTTGACACAAATAATTTAACGTGGAAACCCATACGGGAGAAAACCACAAAAGCAGTCTTCATTTAGTGTGAGTCGTGTCTTGAATGATTTGGTCTATGCACAAAACCTACAAACATATCCCCAAAAATTCATTACATTACATCCATGCACACATCTTGCAAAGCGACAATACATTACCTCCAAGACTCTGATTCATTCTTTGCACTACAATATACAACATTACAGACTTCTTTAAAACTTAACCTCGACTGGCTCTATCTTATTGTACGACCCCCCTTAAGCCCAACCCTTTACATTTTTACAGGCTATAAGGGTCAATTTTTCGTATCGCTCCCACTACACATAAGTGGACAACCTTTCTAACTAACTCACCGCATACATTTAATATTTCCCCAAAAATTGCCCGAAATTCTAGAGCTGACCATTTCCATTCCCGCTCCATTCCAACCTTGTTCACACCTCGATTGGACTTCTAAAAACTTATAGACAAAACTTTATGTAACTTATCTAGGACCAACATGCCCCCAACACTCACATGTGGCTCGTATCGAGCCACTTCAGACATAAAAAAATTTCATGTTCATCTTATCTTGAAAATCTTGGAAGTTTTTCATCACATCCTCTATCTATCGTTGAACATCTTCCTTGATTTTAGCAATTATTTCCATAAGTTCGGAACTGAGATGTTCTAAACTTTCCATCTCAGTCGTTTCTATAGCTTGTCACACTTGAGCATGCACTAGCTGAATTTTCACTGTGACATCCTCTGCTTCATCCTGAAGCTCCATGAAAAGATCAGTTCTTCATTTCTACTATGTTTGGAGCTTAGCTAACTGTTGCTGTAAGAATTTGAGATCAACAACCTTACACATATTCTCGACCGATACAATGTTTTCAATGAATTTGTTAACCCGTGCATATTGGACTCTGTTGCATGAATTTTTTATGTTATGTCCTGTAGTTCAACATCGTCCATCAAGGTTTCCCAGGCATGGTAAACCTACGCATATGGCTTAGCACATAGTTCCTCGTCCTCCTGAATTTTCTGTACATATTTATCAACTACCCTTCGTCACTCTTCTAGCACTTAAGGAGGTGTACAAGGAAGAAGCTTAGCTTCTAATTCTAAAATTCTCTATCAAAAATCGGCAGCAGCTTCCCCTAGCCTAATGACCCAAGCCTCGGGGATCATGTCAGGTGTAACCCCAACCTTTGGAATTTCATTGTAGACAAGGGTGACAACTTGCTCGAGTCTCTGCTACATCCTGCTACCATCTTTGTGTATGCTTCTCTATCTCTTCCAACTGATTATGGAACAAAGATACGGCGTTCCTTGACTACTTCAACTGATCATACACAATGTGTTCACTGGCCTTAATTTCTTCGACTCCATCCTGCTATATATTATGTAGTAAAAACATGGGCAACATAGATAGGTATTTGCTGACATAAGAAATATCCTGAATCCTGCTATTATACTATGGTGTACCCAAGTCAAGTGCTTTAGGCAACACTTGAACCTTACAATTTTGTCGAGATGGTTTCACTTCAGTCAGGCGATCATAAGAAGGGCCAGCTTCCTATGACTGCGACAGGGCTTGACTGACTGCAACCCTAAATCCATTTACCACAACACAGAGAGTATGAAGTAAGTCGGTAACACTATCAAACATTTATGTGTGTTGACTATCAATATTTTGACGTGTTTCATCAACAACCTCTATCATTTTGTTTGCTAGTAAGTTATAGTCATCACCAGTGAACCCAATAGGAGGATCTCTGACGGCCCTTTGCTTTTTGCGTCTCTATTTGCTCTCTTTAGTAGCTTTCCTCTTTTCCCGTAGAGTTAGATCTGTCAGGTTTGCACTTGATTTTTCATCAATGTCGCGATGCAAGCTAGGTGGGTTATATTCATCTTGGGGGGGGCCTTCTTGGGTCCCTGATGTATCCTCCTATCGAGGTTCATTTTTGACAGAAAATAGGTCATCTACAACAAGTCGCTTCCACTTTTCAGACCAATCCCATACTATTATATTAAGTTCCCCCTCGACTAACCGAAATGAAGTGGTTAACCATTGATGCTGGGGGTCTCTCCGTGGTTGAATATACAAATGGTGATCCCCTGCATTAAATTTGATAACATTTCTATACTGCTGGATAGTTTCTGTGATAGTTCTCGACTGATTTCCAATATGATGCCTCAGTGCATTGTCATGCATATAAAATTTAATATTGTTTTCCATTTGTCATTGTTGATTCTTCTCCTCGTACCATAAGTTTTGACAGCATGCCTCGCTACATAGGACATTCACTTCCATCCCCTAATAGTTGGGTGGCTCAGCCCATACGACAAAATAAATAAATACAAGCAACCAATATTAAGTGAAAGAGGTACCTTTTTTCATGTGCATTGATGGTTCCAACCAATAATTCGTTCAACAAAAATGTGGACCAATTCATTTGGACTCCAACAGTACATTGCTCGACTGCAAAAATGGTACCAATAGTGCAATGGTTTGGTCACATCTTCTGCAATAAATTACTAGAAAATGCTTTGGTCATGAAACAAACACCGTGGTCATTAAGAGAAGGGATGGAAAACCCCCTCTTATACCGGGTAATATTCTACTTCTCTTTCATGTGAGCGACAAGGTTCGAGTCCTGCTCCTTACCAGCAAAATACGGTGTTGGATAAACTCTCACTTTGGGAAACCCAGTGATAGCGGAAATCAAGTTGACGTCAATTGAAATACGGTTATCCAACCATAAATAAACCCCATGGAAACATACCAACAACTGCTTCACACATGAATTAACCTCAACAATGCAACCGAAGTGGGGCATGTGCATCAAGGACAGAATGTCTGACTTCTCTAACCCACCAACCCAATCCATAGGGACAAATTGAATAGGTCCACCTTCGACCAGTTGCACTGAAGTCATATACTGTGACAACTGGATTTGTGGGAACTTCCTCAAGTCGTGGTCTATAATTGTTATATTCTTAAAATTAGGAATAATGTTCACCACGACATACACAGCTCGTGGGATGGCTGACTTAACCAGCAGATATTTGGCATTCTAGCGAATGACCAAATTGGTATCATCATCCTTTCATGGTGGAATATAAGCAGGCAACATAGTTGTTGAACCAGACCCTAAATCTTCAGCGTCATGTGCATATTTAAATCTATATTCAGGGAGAATGACCCGACCAACCGTTGGCTTCTTCCTTGGTGAACTTACAGGGGTTGGTTGGGAGACAACCTTCGGTGTCTCCTCAACAATGGGTATGGCAGGTGGAGCCTCCATACCTGAACCTCCAATGATGCTTGAACTTGACACAGGAATCTCCATTGTAGAAAGCTTTAGACACAATGAGTTGCAGACAATTATTTTGCTCAAGAGATTTCAAACTTTGACACAATGAGGAAACTAACTTACATTTGGAGGTGAAATATATCTACGCATGTAGCAAGTCATTCAATCACATGAATCATTATTTTGCAAGAAATTGATAAAGGTGGTGGCTAATCCCTTCACACGCTAAAATTATTTTGGACATTTATGACAAAGCGCCATTAAAGCCATCACTTAACTCACCATAAAAGTAGGCAATTAATATGCATTATTTACAAAATTGACAGAAAAGCACGCCACCAAAATCTACTACGACCCAATTTAACTGTGACAAAACTTGAGCTTGTGATGCACCATATACAGATTTCAAAAGAAAATTTCAAACTTATATACAATTTTTCTTTTTGCTATGTACATGTTTAGTCAATACCGACTCAGTTGAGCGAGCTATGGCTATCCCTATAAGGTTTTAGCCGACTACCATTTACCAACCCGTTGAAGGGTGTACCATCTCATTTTTGTAACTAAACTACACCACCATCAGTAACATAAGTGACAACATATGGTCCCAACCAATGTGTACGAAGCTTACCAGGATGTTTTAAAACTTAATCTCGTAGATAAGAACAAAGTCACTTGGCTAGAATTGCTTGAAATTAATGTGGCGGTCACGACAAGCCTTCTGTCGCTCTTTCTCAACTTGCTGATGATATGCTGCAATGAAGTGATCTTCTTCCAACTTTAGCACCTGATATAATCTTTCTTTGATCACACCCACAAATTTATCATCTTAGTAATTGCAACTATTCTTATATTGGGTACAATATATTCCATTGGAATAGCAACCTCCTGCCTATAAACTAATCGGAATGGAGTGTGCCCTATAAGTTTCTTACATATCGTGCGATAAGCCCATGAAACTGCGGGTATTTTGTGATCCCAATCATCATGATTTGCATTAAAAATCTTAGTAAGTGCATGCTCTAAAATTTTGTTAAAGGATTTGACAACTCCATTTACTTGCGGATGATATGGCATGGTCTTCTTGTGTTGGATATCAAATTCTTTAGTTAATTTCTCAATCAATTGATTAACAAAGTGTGTACCCTGTTCACTTACTAAATTTTTTGGAGAACCAAACCTAGTCACCACATGGTCGAACAAAAACCTAGTAGCAGTCGTTGCAGTACAATCTCTGACTGGTGTTGCTTCAACCCATCTGGTTAAATAATATGTCGCAGTAATTATATACCATGCACCTATTCGTTTACCTGGTGGATTAATAGGACCCACAAAATCAACATCCCATTTATTGAATGCCTTCAAAGTTACCTGTGGTACCAACGTCATTTCATCCCGTCAAGATGGTTTCCCTATGTGTTGGAAAATATCACAACTAATACAATAATCCATAGCATCTACATGAAGGGTATGCCACTATAATATTGCATGTAAAATCTTACGCGTTGTCACTTTACCTACATAATGGCCCCTTCCTATGCCAACATGAGATTCATTCAACACCATCGATCGCTCATGTTCCGAGACACAACGACAGAGAATCTCATATGGTCCCATATTATATATTTGTCCAGCTATTAGCTAAAAACTTATAGCTTTTACGACCAATTGTTTCTTATGTGTTGTTTTAAATCCTTCTGGTGGACTGCCCATAGTCAAGAAATGCACAATGTCTTCATAATAGTCATCAACCATTTTTGCTGCAAATAATTGCACATCGGGAAGATTATCATCTAAACTGGTAGGTTCTTCCCCATTTTCTAACCTTGAAAGATGGTCAAGGCCTAGATTAAATCTTCTTGGCTTTACAACAATTTTAAAATCAAATTCTTGGAAGAGAAGAAGCCATCGACATATATTCCCCCCCAACACTGGCTTATTGACCAATTATTTAAAAGTAGAATGGTATGTAAACATCTTGAAGTGACCACCCAATAAGTAATGTCGGAATTTCTAGAGTGAATATACCATAGCAAGTCCTTCTCGCTCTGTAGTCGTAAATTTTTTCCTTGCAAATGTCAGCTTTCTACTAGCAAATCCAATAGTGTGATAAATAGATCCTTCACTTGGTTGTGCAAGCACTGCTGCCAGGGTCAGAAATATGTCATTTTTATCAACTTGATTTTTAAGTTTGTGTAAAAAAATTAATGACAAAGTGAAAAAATAATCATTCTTTCAAAATTTTACAAAATTTTTAATACTTTTTTAATGACTAATAAATTGAAATTTTAAAGTTTGTTTTACATTTGTAGAACATGATTAAATAAAAAAAAACTGGGTAATTAGACGAGAATCAATATAATAACATGAGAATAATTTTTTTGGGGAGCGAGGGACGTTTTAAAATAGGAAGAGACTGAAAAATCCCTAAATGGGTTCGAAGGGAGGAGGGAGATCCTCCCCATCCTACAAGTTGGCACTGGAAACTAGGATGGGATTGAGGAAAGACAACTTAGGGATGACCAGTAAAGGGAGTAATGCTCCAGGATCAACATCAAGGTCGACAAGTTTGGCAGGCACAGTAACAGAGAATAAAAATCTGTTAGATTAGGAGACGCACAAGGAAATTGGTCATACCACACTGGATCACAGCTCTCGCAGACCATTATTTTTTTGATCCAGAGAGATTCCCCACTATGAGGTCATATTGGCCAAGATCGAAGAGTACATCCATCATATGAAAGAACATGCTCTTACCGGAAAATTTCTTGGCTTCTCACCAATTGAATAGGCTCTCAAAGGATGGATTGCAATGAAATGGAAACCCAAAGGGCAGGTGGATCTAAAACTAGGATCAAAGGGTTTCTTCAAAACGATATTTTCCAGTCTAGAATGTAAGCACAAGATCTATGAAAATGGGCCATATTTCTTCAATTTGGTGGGACTATTCCTAAAGGAATGGTTAGAGTGTTTCTCTCCATACAAGGAAAAATTCTCTATGGATAATTTGGGTTCATTTATATTACCTCGTGCAGGAGTTTTGGGACAAAGAAACACTTGAGTGAGCTAGAAATATCCTCCATCAAAATTGTATAAACCATAAAATAATCAAAGTATACCTCTTATGCTCAAATGTGTGTGAATATCAACATTTTGGGGCCCTCTCGGAATCAAGCTGTCTGACTTATGAAAACAACAATTGGATCCAGACAATGGACCATGAGCATATACCATTCTAATGTAGGTGGGGCCATGAGCATGGACACCTCATTAGAGACTTCCTTCTTTCTAGACCCACCCATCTAGATAAAAAGTAGACAAGAAATACCCACAAGAATTCATTCTTTTTCCAACGGGGAAGTAAAACAATTATGATAACCAAAACCCTAGATCAACAAAAGGAAAACAAATTCATTGTGGAGACTTGAACAGATCTGCCAGTGGTAGAGGTCAGTTAGGCTCACAACCCAATTTTCACATAGAATGAAAGACATGGATATCCCATAACCACTCAAGAGCAGGTGCTGGAGGAATCTTAGACGATTGAAACATATACAATCATATATGAAGAAGGAGAGAATCTAGACCTAGAATAAGGGGACATCCAAGACATCATTGTAGTATGTCAACACTAGATGATTCAAACCCTCCCAAAAAAACAAAAAACCTCGCTCTAGGAAGCCATGGGGAAAGTCTGTGGACACATCGAAAACCCTAGAGTAGGATTGAGCTCGGGTAGGGAATCCTTGGGATTCAATATGACACCCTTGAAACAAGGGAAAAAGAACCCTAAAAAGGAGAAAGGAAAGCAAAGGAAGATGAAAAACCAGGCATTGAAATAACTTGGTGAGTAATTGGTCGATATGGGGTTGTATGCCAAGGTGGATTCCAAGTACTTCTCCTCTTCCCTCACTCGTGAAGAATCAAAGTAATATCATGGAATATTAGAGGTCTCAATAGTCATAAAAACAAGAGATTGTTAAGGAATAAAATAGGAAAAGAGAAGCCTAATTATAATGTTGCAGGAAACCAAATGCAACAATGAAGTTAGGAGTAGGTCACCATTTTTACTTGAGCCCGGGCTCAAGTAATGGTGGTGGATTATACAGGATCATCCAGAGGTTTGGTTGTCCTTTGAAACCCAAGAACCATCATCATGAACATTTTTTGTGCAACATATTGATCTTAGCCTCGTTTCACATTATCGACATAGTGCATCCATGAGTAGTATCCATTGTATATGGCCTAAATCAAGCATAAGGCAAAATCACAATTCCTCACTCTTTGGAAGGCATCTGAGAAAATATTAGCCCCAAACCTTGGATTTGGGTAGAGATTTTGACTTAATCAAATCCCTGGCAGAGAAAAAAGGGGGGGCACATAGACTAGAGCCATCTAGTGATCTATTAATAAACAAAATTAGAGACTTGAACCTCATAGACATCGAGACAATGAATGGAGTGCATACATGGAACAAAAAAAGGGTGGTTCCCAACAAATTGCATCAAGATTAAACGGGTTCCTTATTTCAGAGGAACTCATGCATGTTCAGATCATTGGCCCGTAGCCCTTTACATCGATTTGGATGACAAGCTGAAAAAATGACCTTTTAGATTTGAAATATTATGGCTTCAACATGAGGATTTGAAGGAGAACATAGCAAAATGGTGGGAAGAAGCGATAATAAGACTAGGGGGGAAGATGTTCCAATTCCAACAAAGACTAAAGTATATCAAATGCCAAAAAAAAACATGGAATACAAGCTGTTTAGGAACATCTTTAAATCTAAACAAGAGCTAGAACAACAAATGGAGAATGCATGACAATATATTATAGATGGGGCCTACTTAGAGACTTAAAAAAAAGAGGAAGAGATTCAAGAGAGGATCTATCATAGGGAGAAGTAGGCAGAGATCATATGGATACAAAAGTCCATGGTTGTTGGAGGTTTTGTGGTCATATGGAAACAGATCAGAGTGTGATATGGTTGTCATTGATGGAAACATAGTTCCAAGTAGATGATCCAAATCAGCAGAGGACTCAGAAGAATCCATGGCTTGTGCATAGATCCGATGGACAAGTGTAAACTCGCAAAGAAATCAACAGTCGGGAGCAAATAAGAAAAGTTTCAATCTGATAGACAGATCTAACGGTCAGATGTGAACCCACAAAAGAAATTAACGGTCAAGAGCAAATCCGTAAAGTTTTAAAGGTAATCTGATGAACAGATCGGCGGTCGGAAAAAAAGGTGCACAAAAAAAAAATCAACAGCGCGGAAGGAGTTTTGCAGGCGGAAGGCGAAAAGAGAAAAGTATGGAAGTTGGTTAAACAAATGTTGAAAACCTAGGATCTGCATCCCGTACCAGATCTAAGATCAATGGTCGAACAAAGGTGCACAAAAAATCGATGGTGCAAAAGGAGTTTTGCAGGCGGAAGGCGGAAAGCGGAAAGTCTGGAAGTTGTTTAAACAAATGTTGAAAACCCGAGATTCGCATTCTGCACTGGATCTAGGAACGACGGTCGAGAAAGCGTGCACAAGAAATAGACAACACAAAAGGAGTTTTGCAAGTATAAATTGAGCACATAGATCTGTAGACAAACACACAACTCACAAAATAGATCTCAAAATTTACTCACCTATTGAAGAAAGAAACAGTGCAAAAATGGCGTGCAACTGTGAATGCTTTCATTAATCAAAAGTAATTAGATAATAATTACAATGAAGTACAATGGATAAATAGCCACAAGCAATTCGAATCCACATGAGGAAATTCGAATTGATTACACTCTACTTGAATGTAGGTAACTAAGACCTTGTCTAAATCATTCTCGAAGGAATCAATGGTTAACTGACCTTGTCTAAACCATAACCGGAGTTCATCAGAGTTCTAAAACACAAGTCAAGAATTACATTCAGTGTTGACTAAGGCTAACTGACTGTGGTAGGTGAGAAATGCGCCCCTCCTGCATGCAGCCATGCAAACCTAGTGCTAATTGAATGTACAGGAATAGAATTTAATGTAACTAACTCCTAACTTACTTAACTAGTCACCAACTCAACTCAATTGACCTTGGTTGATTTTGGCACTCCCAGTGGCTCCTAAATTGTAGGGATTGGTCTAGGAGGCTCCTAAATTGATGCATGCAAGTGCAATTAGTGGCAGTATTCCTCTATTAGTGTTCCCCACACTTTAGTAATTGAAACATGTGCCCCAATTCGGCCAAGTGGACCCAATGGTGCTAGTGACTAAAAATAGACTGGATGGACTCTCGATTTAGACATGACTCCTTATTTAGACATATGAACAAATTGGACAAGGGATGATTAATAATCCTAATACCCCCCCTGAATGCTAACTTGGACAATTTGTGGGCCCTGGTAACTAAGACCATAGGTCACCCATTACATCAAGTAAAATAAAGTAACTGCTTAATACAAGGAGCTGGGGCAAAAACCACATGGGAAAAAATCCCCCCCTCTATCTAAGCAGGCAGAATCAGGTCTCAAGTTTGAAAAGCTTGAAAATATTTTGCTGCAATCTTCATCTCTATGAGGTAGTGAAGCAGCATTCATGGTGTGCTGTGGACAGGTATGCTGCGGCCTGGCATGTATACTTCTCCTTCTTCTCCAAAATTGATGATGGAAGGAAGGAGAAATGTATCCTTTATCTCTTGCTGGATGAAGAGGTGTACGATCATTTCCATTCTTCTGAATGTAGTGAGACTGAGCCCTTGCCATGTAGCATCTTACAGGGAGTCTATTGAATCTCTCTGAAGGAGGTAAGATTGCATGGCATAACGCAAGGGTCTTTCCTTTTTGAGTGTTAGGTGAGTTTCTAGTCATCTTCCTAGCTTCCAGTTTGGAAGTAGGGACTGAATCTAGATCTGAATCGCCCTAAATATCAATCTCATAAACTGATAAAGATGGATCTAAAACACTAGTAGAAGGTGCAAAAGAACTAGATGCAATGTTTTTACCTTCCCCTGCAAGTGGCTGCTGAGAGTGCACTAGTTCTGAAGGAGGCATGAAATGTGAGAACTCATATGCTTTTGAAGCATGATTTGCAACACCCTTCGCTATGATGTTCCCAGTAGAGATATATGTGATATCCATTGAGTCAAGACCAAAGATCACTCGCTTTGGAGATATAGTATGGGTCATCTGATAGACAGATAACAGGTTTGAAGCTAGGGAGGGAACAAATAGCACATCTTTGAACCTTCCATGTTCAAGCTTGACAGAGCCCTTCCCTTTTGTTTTGACTTTATTGTTATTGCCCATATGAATACTAGGACCATCAAAGGACTGAAAAGAAGAGAACGATTCTTTGGATGCATCCATATGGTTGGAAGCTCCATAATCAATGAGAAAGACATGTGCTGATGAGCAGCAATCCTTCAATGCATGCCCTTTCCTTTGGTATTCTTCATTTTCTTCTTCAGAGTCATCCTTCCTTACACGAGCAGGTGCAGAAATGTTATGTTTCTTCAAAAGAAGAGCCAATTCATCAAGTTGTGTTCTCATACATGAGCTTTCTGAATGAAATCCCCTTCCACAGTAAGAGCAGAGGACCTTGCTTTTTCCATTCTTATTGCTTCTCTTCAAACCCGAAGGCTCCTTTGACTGCTCTTTATTCACAAGAGACTCATCTCTTTGCTTCCCTTTGTCATTCACTACCTTATCTCCTCTTGCAACCAGATCTTGATCTTTGGAAGATCAAATGATCCCCATTTGGATCAATTTTTCATTCTCAGAAGTGAGAGATTGGATGAAGGCATCAAGAGTGGGCATCTTCCAATCTGGAGTTGTGAGCCTTACTATTTGGAAGGTTGATACAAAGACTAAGTAGTCTGCATTGAGCTTTGTGAGAATGGGAAGGATGAGTTGATCTTCATCCTTCTCCACTTTGCATTGCTTCAACTGATATATCAGGTTCTTGAACTTTGTGAAGAATTCATTCAGTGATTCGAAGTTGGATGGATTAAGAGTGATCAGATCATTTTCTAGTTGATGGACCCTCATCTCATCCTGCTTATCAAATAAGGAGGCAAGCTTATCCCAAATCTCCTTGGGAGTCTTCAATCCTTGGATGTGGAATCGAAGAGCTTGAGCAACTGAGGAGAATAAGTGTCCATGGGCTTCATCAAGCCTTTTCCATTACTTTTCTTTGTCATGATTTAAAACTAGCACTGCCTCTGTTTCTTCTATGAGTCTGAAGAGCTGCTTGGTGCGGAGCAGTACCTCCATGTCTTCCTTCCACTGGTGATAGTTGAAGGGAGTGAGAGGTTCTACTGGATGAACCATTTTGAATGTAGTAAGAAGGATTGAGCTTCTGTAGCGAATGCAATGAGAAGAAAGGGCTGCTTATAGCGAATGTTGTGAGAAGAGCTGATAACTTTTCACACAATCAAACATACAAAGTAAGGCCGACAGTTTGCACTTTTGGAATTTCCTTCACACCCAGCATAGTTGATCAAGCAAACTTAATCAACAATTTCCTAACTTGGGATATTAAGTGGTAAATTCTCCGCTTCTGGTGCAGTACTGGAAGGAGCAATTTTGCTCAAAAAAAATGATCCAGCTGGAGATCTGAGGAGGAGAGGTGTCTTGTCCGCCGAGGCTCTAATACCATACAAATTGAGCACATAGATCTATAGACAAACACACAACTCACAAAATAGATCTCACAATTTACTTAGCAATTGAAGAATGAAACAATGCAAAAATGGCTTGCAACTGTGAATGCTTTCATTAATCAAAAGTAATTATATAATAATTACAGTGAAGTACAATGGCTAAATAGCCACAAGCAATTCGAATCCACATGAGGAAATTCGAATTGATTAAACTCTACTTGACTGTAGGTAACTAAGACCTTGTCTAAATCATTATCGGAGGACTCAATGGTTAACTGACCTTGTCTAAACCATAAACGGAGTTCATAGAAGTTCCAAAACACAACTCAAGTGTTACATTCAGTGTTGACTAAGGCTAACTGACGGTGGTAGGTGATAAATGCACCCCTCCTTCATGTAGCCATGCAAACCTAGCGCTAACTGAATGTAGAGGACTAGAACTGAATGTAATTGACTCCTAACTTAGCTTGACTAGTCACCAACTCAACTCAACTAACCTTGGTTGGTTTCGGCACTCCCAGTGGCTCCTAAATTGTAGGGATTCGTCTAGGAGGATCCTAAACTGATGCATGCAAGTGCAATAAGTGGCATGAGGCCTCAATTAGTGTTCCCTGCACCTTAGCAACTGAAACATGTGCCCCAATTAGGCCAAGTGGACCCAATGGTGCTAGTGACTAAAAATAGACTGGATGGTCTCCCAATTTAGACATGACTTCTGATTTAGACATATGACCAAATTGGACACAGGAGGATTAATAATCCTAATACCAAGCGGAAGGAGGAAAGCAAAAGAGAATGGAAGTTGTTTAACAAAATGTTGAAACCCTAAGATCTGCATCCCGCACCGGATCTAATATCGATGATCGGGAAATGTTGTACAAGAAATCGACGACATAGATTGAATTTGCAGAAAAGGATGTGCGAAAGCAGGTGGTTGTTAAAGTTTTACTTCAAATCAATGATCAGAAGAAAGGCCGCACGAAATCGATGATGCGGATCCAGAAGTGCGGAAACTCTGATTTGATGAAGAGAGAAAATTGTGAAAGAGTTAGAGTTGCAGCAAAAAGACAGTAGCAGAAAAATCCAAAATTGAAAAGATACGTTGCAGAAACTCGTCAATTAGACGCCTTGTCTGTCATAGGGCATCAAACGGTTTTTGATCAGTTATGAAAATAAATAGTCAGGCATACGAATAGGTGAAGGGTTTAAGGATTGATTTGTATAAAAGGATGTGCATGATGAATGGATGCGTGCGCTCTCTACAGATAGAGAGTTGGTGCATGGATCGTTGTCGAAGTAGGGATTTCAGAATGACATAGGACTATGAGTTCTTCCAAGAATACCTAGAACAGAGACAATGAGGGGAACCAAGGTGCATAAGAAAATCCAGAAGTAGATCAGAACAAAGTTGGTATGCATTGGTATATATGTTTTTCTACATATTGTAATGAGCATGTTTAAATCTAAGAAACAAGGGTGGTAGGGTGGTGCTAGGGAAAATATGTTATCTTCTCTGTACAAGTGGAAGTTGGTTCTTCCACTCAGTTGTAGCTGGAGAATGTTATTTTAGTGGGTGCTAGAAAAACATGAGTGTTGGTGCTCTCCACAAGAAGGAATTTGTAAAACAAAGGTTGCAACCTCATTTGAGTAGGTGCTCAAATAAAGATGAATATTTGTCTGTCTGTATCATGTGTGTGTGATTGATGATCATCATTTCTTCCATTATACTTGTTGCATTATCATAATTGTAAATCTGTAATTAGTAATAATGCTTTAAATATTGAAAAATGGTTTAAGCTTTAGAAATAACTGATTCACCCACCCCCCCCTCTTGGTTATTTGAATATTTCCAACAATTGGTACCATAGTGGGTTCCTTTTGTTTAAAGGTAGATATGTAAGCTTAAACATGACAAGTTATGAAGGGACTTCATCCAATAAGGTTACTTTGTTTGATGGAACAAATTTTTCCTTTTTGAAGGTTAGAATGAGAACCTATATAATGTCCTTGGGAGCTGATGTTTGGGACATAGTATAGACTAGCTATGTAAAGCTAGTTGTGCTACCCTCCAGAGATGACAAGCCAAAATTTAGTTTTAATGCAAAGGCAATGGATGTTATTCTGATTGGTCTTACATAGGCTGAGTTTGTTAAAGTAATGCATCTTGAATCTGCGAAAGATGCAGATTCAAGGAAATGAAAAAGTAAGCTTGTAAACAGTTATGAAGGAAATGAAAAAGTGGGATAAGCTTGTAAACAACTATGAAGGAAATGAAAAAGTAAAGGATGCCAAACTACAGACGTATAGACTAAAATTTTAACAGCTAAAGATGAATGAGAATGAGACAATCAATAAATATTTCCTAAGAATAGAAGAGACTGTGAATGCCATGAAGGGTCTTGGTGAAAATTTTGATGAAGCATTCTTAGTTCAGAAAATTTTAAGATATCTGCTTGAAATATTTAATCCCAAAGTCTGAACAATAGAAGAATTAAGTGATCTCAAAACTCTGCATGTTGACCAACTCCTAGGTATTCTGACAGCCTATGAAATGAGGATTGGTAAAGACAAATCCACCACTAGAGAAGCATCCTTTAAAGCAGATAAGAACACTGATTCAGAAATGGACTTGGCTGAGGCAAAATTTGTAAGGAGGCTAAAGAAAGGTTCAAGTAAATACAAAGGCAAGGTGCCCTTTAAATGTTTTAAATGTGGTAAAATAGGTCATTTTTCATCTAAAAGTCCCCACAACCAAAAGAGGAAGAATTTTGATGATGATGAAAATTATACATTCAATAAATACAATAAAGAGGCTAAACACAAAAAGAAAAGCCTGTGTGTAAATGATATTGATTCTTTAGAAGAGACAGACAAGGATTCATCTGGTTAAGATGAAGTGAATAACTTTATGCTTATGGCCATTGACGGTTTTGGAAATGAATATACAGGGAGTGTTCTGAATGATGAATAAGACATGGTTGATATGGAGGGTGAACGAATTAGTGCCCTGGAGGAGATTGACAGACTCATATCTAAGAAAAGAAAACAAAAACAATTATTGGTGCAATATGAAAAAGAATGGAAAAGAACCAAGCGAAGATATTACCTTGTTAAATTTGGAACTAGAAGAGGCAAAGAAAATAGAAGATATTCTTAAACAACAATTAACAGAAGGGAAAAAGAGATGTGAAGCTTTGGAAGAAGAAGTAGTAAAAACTAGGAAAGAACTGGAGAAATTTCAAGCTCTATACCACCAGAATTTGTCAAGTATCAAAGCCTCAGAGGAATTGAACAATATTCTCAACAAGCAAAGGTCCTCATGGTTAAAAACAGGTCTTGGCTACGAAGAAGGTTCAAGCAGCAACCAGGCAGAATGTGAACATACTGTGCAAACAAAAGGAAATGAAGCAAGTACCAGAATAAAAAATTCAAATCAGAATTATCAACCAAGGAATGCTCAGAAACATAGTCAAAAAAATGGAAGACCTCCAAGATTCAGGTACCAATTTTTTTTCCATGGTTATTGTTTTTGTTGCTCTAATTTTGGTCACAAAGCTACAAACTGTGCATTTAATTTTAGAAATATGCAATCAAAGAACAATCAATTGCTGCAACATAGAACAAGGTAGCCAGCAAGAAAACAATAACAACATACAACTCAGTTCACAACTAAGATAATAACTCATGATAGAGATAACAACTCTTTGATCTACTGTACAATGAGCCAGAATGTTATGTTTGTCATAACTTTGGACATAAGGCTTCAATCTGTCATCTGAAGGATTACAAAACAGACCCAAGAGTGAATTACCCTGCTGAAAGTAATAAAGTTTGGAAGAAGAAAGAAAGTAACAAATTTGGCTTAGTGTTTTCTGTTCAAAAGAAAAAAGGGCCCTAGTATATTGACCGTGGGTGTTCCAAACACATGGCTGGTGATAAAAGTAAGTGTCCATCTCTAAGTGAAAATAAATCAAGAAATTTAACTTTTGGAAATGATGCTCCAAGGAAAATCAAAGGAAAAGGATTGGTAAAGTTGAGTAATGGAAAAGGGAAAGCCTAAGATGTGTTGTTTGTAGATGGACTAAAACAAAACCTTCTTAGTGTCAGTCAGTTTTGTGACAGAGGATGTGAAGTTGTTTTCACTTCTAAAGATTGCAAGATAAAATATGTACCCTTGGGACAGGTGATTGCAAAAGGTATAAGAATTGAAAACAATGTCTATGTCTTGAAAGAAGGAAAATAAGAATGTCATCTAAGCAAGTATGATGAAAGTTGGCTTTGGCATAGGAGACTTGGACATTTAAACTTTGATCATATAATAAAGCTTGTGAACAATGGGGCAGTAAAAGATATTCCAAATATTTCAAAGCCATATGATTCTGTTTGTAAACCTTGTCAAATGGGAAAATTGACTCGCACATAGTTTAAATCCAAGAGCTTCACATCAACGGACAAACCACTTCAGTTAGTACATATGGATTTGTGTGTACCATCAAGAAAGGAAGGCACAAGAGGAGAAAGATATTTTATGTTGGTCATTGATGATTATTCTAGAATTACATGGGTTGCTTTTCTGAAAGAAAAATTTGAAGCACTTGAGAAGTTCAAAATTTTTAAGGCTCTGACTGAGAATCAAACATGAAAAAGACTATAGGCAGTAAGATCTGATAGAGGAGGATAGTTCAGTTCATGAGACTTCAAGGATTTTTGTGATAAACATGGAATTAAAAGAGAACACTATTCCATGGACACCACATCAAAATGGAGTAGTTGAGAGACATAATAGGGCAGTAAAACAGATGGCAAGATCAATGATGAATGAGAGGAATATTTCTCAGACATTTTGGGTAGGGGCAATTCACATTCTCAACAAAGCTCACCTAAGTCCGAACAGTGATAAGAATCCTTATGAACTATGGTTTGGAAGACCTACTTCTATCAAACACTTTAAATTCTTTGGAAGTAAATGTTATATTAAAAATAATGATGAACATCTTGGGAAATATGATGGCAGGGATGATGAAGGTATCTTCTTAGGATATGTTGTAAACAGTAAAGGGTACACTTGTTATAATAAGAGGCTGCATAAATTGGTTGATTGTATTGACTTTAAAATCGATGAAGGAATCCCTATAAAAGATATTCAAATAAGCAGTGTTGAACCAAATACAAAAGATGCATTTGAATTTAAGGAAGAACAGGTCCAAGAATCAGAAAAAGAGATTCATAGTCAGATGATGAAAGTGCAAACACTCATGCAGATTCAAGACCGCAGATAGAAACAAAAGCACCTTCCAGAATCATGCAGAAGAATCATCCTGAAAGTCGGATAATTGGTGACAAGAATAAAGGAGTGCATACAAGAAGAAAGTTGATCAAAGCTTCAGAACAATCTCATATTGCTTTCCTATCTATGATGGAACCTAAGAATTTTGAAGAGGCCAGTGAGTATGAAGATGGGGTTAAAGCCATGAATGAAGAGCTTGACCAGATTGAGAAAAACAATACTTGGGAGTTGGTTCCTAGACCTGTAGATAAAAATATAATAAACTCCAAGTGGGTGTTTAAAAACAAGATGAATGAACAAGGACAAATTGTGAGGAATATAGCTCGATTGGTCAGTAAGGGGTATGCCCAAGTTGAGGGACAAGATTTTGATGAAACTTTTGCACTAGTGGAAATATTGGAAGCTATCAAAATGTTTCTTGCCTATGTCACTCATAAGAACTTCAAAGTGTATCAGATGGATGTAAAGTTGGCTTTTCCCAATGGAAATCTGGAAGAAGAAGTTGATATAAAGCAACTTGAAGGGTTCCAACTAACATACAATCCTGACAATGTCTGCAAATTGAAGAAGGCTCTATATGGATTGAAACAAGCACCAAGAGCCTGGTATTATATACTGGATAAATATATACAGGATAAAGGATTCAAGAAAGGTACTGTTGACAGTAACTTGTATATCAAATCTGAAGGTGATAATCTATTAGTTGTTTTGGTGTATGTAGATGACATTATATTTGGATGCACTAATGAGTCTTCTGTGCAGTGGTTTGTTAATGCCATGCAATTTGAGTTTGAGATGTCAATGATAGGATAATTGTCATTATTTCTTGGTCTTTGCATTATTCAAAGTTATGAAGGCTTATTTCTCTCCCAAGAGAAGTATTTGAAGGAGATGTTGAAGAAGTTTCAGATGGAAGATTCATCACCTGTTAGTAAACCTATGGTTATTGGTTGTAAACTTAGCAAGGATGATCCCTCACCCGATGTTGATCAAAGAACATATAGGTCAATGATAGGAAGTCTCATATACATCACAACATCTTGTCCTGATATAATACAAGTTGTTGGAATGGTAGGTAGGTTCCAGTCTGCTCCTAAGCAAATTCATTTGATGGTTGTTAAGAGGATATTTAAATATTTAAAGGGCACAATGGCTCATGGTTTCTGGTATCCTAGAAATCAGAATCTTCAGTTCATTGCATATTTAGATGTTGATTGGGAAAATTGTTTGGATGGAAGAAAGAGCACAAGTGGAGGTGCATTCTTCTTAGGTGATTCTTTAGTTGCATGGTTGGGCAAGAAGCAAGGCTCAATATCTTTATCCACTACAAAATCTTAATAAATTGTTGTTGCCACATGTTGTACACAAATACTCTCTATGATTCAGACACTAGCTGACCTGGAGGTAAAATAACTTGATCCCATTTCTCTCCATTGTGATAATACTAACGCCATTAGTATGTTCAAAAATCTAGTACTCTATTCCAAGACTAAGCACATACCTATTAAGTATCATTTCTTAAGGGATCAAGCTACAAACAGAGTGGTTCAATTGAATTTGATTTCTTCTATAGAACAGATTGTTTATATATTCACTAAATGCTTACCAAAGACACAGTTTGAGTACCTATGCAAGAAGCTAGGTATCATATCTTATTCCAAATAACTTGTTCACATTGATAGTGGGATTTGTGCTATAAAGTATTCTTTGACATTGATGACAAAGGGGGAGAAGTTGTTTATTACAGATGATAAACATATTGCAGATTACAAGTACAACATACACCCCGAATTTTAAGGTTTCCATCAATGCCAAAGGGGGATATTGTTGGAGGTTTTGCGGTCATATGGAAACATATCAGAGTGTGATATGGTTGTCATTGATGGAAACATAGTTCCAAGCAGATGATCCATATAAGAAAAGGACTCAGAAGAATCCATGGCTTGTGCAGAGATCCAATGGATAGGTGTAAACTTGCAAAGAAATCAACAGCCAGGAGCAAATCAACAAAGTTTGAATCTGATGGACAGATCCAACGGTCAGGTGTGAACCCGCAAAAGAAATCAATGGTTAAGAGAAAATCCGCAAAGTTTGAAAGGCAATCTGATGAACAGATCGAGAGTCGAAAAAAGGTGCACAAAAACAAATCGACGGCGTGGAAGGAGTTTTGCAGGCGGAGAGCAGAAAGTATGGAAGTTGGTTAAACAAATGTTGAAAACCTGGGAAACGCAACCCACACCGGATCTAAGATCGATAGTGCGGAAGGAGTTTTGCAAGTGGAAGGTGGAAAGAAAAAAGTCTGGAAGTTCTTTAAACAAATGTTGAAAACTCAAGATCTACATCCCACACCGGATCTAAGATCGACGGTCGAGAAAGGGCGCACAAGAAATCAACAGCGCAGAAGGAATTTTGCAAGCGGAAGGCAGAAAGCGGAAAATTATGGAAGTTGTTTAACAAAATGTTGAAAACTCGGGATTTGCATCCCGCACCGGATCTAAGATCGACGATCAAGAAATGTTGTACAAGAAATCGATGTCGCGGATTGAATTTGCAGAAAAGGATGTGCGAAAGTAGGTGGTTTTTAAAGTTCTACTTCAGATTAATGATCAAAAGAAAGGCCACACAAAATCGATGGTGCGGATACAAAAGTGTGGAAACTTTGATTTGATGAAGAAATAAAGTTGAGAAAGAGTCAGAGATGCAGAAAAAAGACAGTAGCAGAAAAAGGCAAAATTGCAAAGATACATTGCAGAAAATCATCGATTGGACTCCTTGTTTGTCATAAGGCATCGAACAATTTTTTGATCAGTTATGAAAATGAACAGTCAGGCGTACGAATATGTTAAGGGTTTAAGGATTGATTTGTATAAAAGGATGTTCATGATGAATGGATGTGTGCGCTCTCTGTAGAGAGAGAGCTAGTGCATGGATCATCGTCGAAGTGGGGATTGCAGAATGACAAAGGACTCTGAGTTCTTCCAAGAATACCCAGAACAAAGACAATGAGGGGAACTAAGGTGCATAAGCAAATACAGAAGTAGATCAGAACATAGTTGGTATGCATTGGTATATATGTTTTTCTACATATTGTAATGAACATGTTTAAATCTAAGAAACAAGGGTGGTAGGGTGGTGCTAGGGAAAACATGTTGTCTTCTCTGTATAAGTTGGATCCTGTACAAGTGGAAGTTGGTGCTTCCACTCAGTTGTAGCTGGAGAATGTTATTTTAGTGGGTGCAAGAAAAACATGAGGGTTGGTGATCTCCACAAGAAGGAATTTGTAAAACAAAGGTTGCAACCTCATTTGAGTAGGTGCTCAAATAAAGATGAATATTTGTCTAGCTCTATCATATGTGTGTGATTGATGATCATCATTTCTTCTGTTATACTTGTTGCATTATTGTAACTGTAAATCTGTAATCAGTAATAATGCTTTAAATATTGAAAAAAGGTTTAAGCTTTAGAAATAACTGATTCACCCCCCCTCTCAGTTATTTGAATATTTCCAACAATGGTTTGGTAATTGAAGGAGGGGAAAATAAATACATAATTTTGTCACTGGTCCACCATAAACCAGAGGCACCGCAATGGTATCACTTCCATTGGGGACAACTAGGGTAGTGTAAAGACCACTCACGTAGATATTGAGCAAGTGTTAGTCTTCCACTTTAAGTCGCTATTAATAGAGCCTACGATAGATCACGAGAAATCCACCAACCAAACTTCATGATCCATTATGAAGATTATCACGAATTCCCAAAACGAAAGGCCCATTAGACTGGAGACAAAAGAAGAAGTGGATCAAGCAATCCAAGAAATGGAGAATGGCTTTGTGTTAGGGTCAGACGGGTTCACAACAAACTTCTACCATACTTGTTGGTCAATCATATAGAAGGACGTTTGGGAAGTTGTGGAAGAATCAAGACAACGCTTAGATTTGCTCTTAGTCTTAAACACTACCTTCCTCACTTTAATCCCAAAGGAGGAAGGTGTTCGGAAACTAAGTAAATTTAGGCCAATATTCCTATGTAACACCATCCTCAAAACAAACGCAAAGGTCATAGCAAACATAATTAAGCCCTTGTTGTCGTCCCTAATATGTCCTGAGCAAACGAGTTTTGTGGAGGGACGACAAATCTCACATGGAATTGTTTTTTTCCCACGAAGGAGTTCTTTAACTCAATATGCCCAAATTAATAGGAATGCTTCTCAAGCTAGCTTTTTCCAAGGCCTATGATAGAATTAGTTGGAGCTATATGGAGAAAATCCTTTGATCCTGTAGTTTCTCTCTTGAGTGGACTTAAAGGATATTGGCTCTAACATCCTTGTTTTTTTTCTCCATTTTGTTAAATGGCCCCCCAATGGCTACTTTTTTGCCCTATAGGGCAATTAGGCAAGGGGACCCATTGTCGTTGTTCCTTTTCATCATTTTGGCAGTGTCATTAAATGCCTCAAGCTCCCCAAGGAGTTTCCTCTGGAAACCCACCTCCAATTCAAAGATGACACCCTTATGTTGGGAATCACAATTATTCAAGAAGCTCATGGGATCAATGGCATTCTGGAAAGGTTCACAAAAGCCTTTGGCACCTGTGTGAATAAGGAAAAATCCAAGTTTACTTGTTTAACATCCGTCTAGGTCAACAAACTCGAATAACAAGGGAGATGGGTGTCCAAGGAGGCACACTCCCAACAATGCACTTGGGTTCCCCCTAATTGAAAAAACAAGAGGGTATAGGGCATGGGAACGACTCATCTCAAAACTAGAAGCTAAATTGGACAACTAAGCTTTTTGGTCACTAAATATTGCAAGAAGACTGACACTTATTAAATCGATGCTTAAAGCCATGCCAATATACCTCCTATCAATTCTGGTAGGCCCAAAATATATCTCTAAAATGTAAACATCTTTAGAGGAGATTTCTTTGTGGTGGATCAAAGTCCCAGAGGAAATGGGCCTTGGTTGTTTCATGGTCAAACGTTTGTTGCCCAAAGGTTGTTGGGGATTGGGTTTGAGAGAGGTGGCATTGGAAAGTAAGGTGTTCGAAGCCAAACTATGGTGGAGATGGATAAAGCAACCGAACTCGACATGGGAAAAGTTATGGAGAAGTAAATATGCTCCAAGAATATACCAACAAGACCTCATTCGATTAGACAGGAAATGACAAGGTTCTATGATATGGGAAAGAGCTTGGAAAATAGGGATATAAAGCATAACTTCTCGGAAATACGGGATGGGAAATCGACTTTGTTATGGGAATACACTTGGCAGCAAGTGCCACACCTCGTAAATGCGGATACTTAGCAGGAAGTCTACAATATGATGTTGGAACGTGGTAAAATAAAGGTTCACAAATATTAGCAAGAAGACAACATGTCTTCGTTGAAACAATCTTGGAAGCCAATAACTCAGTGGAATTTACCCGCAAAAGTTGGGGGGGGGTGGAAAGGAACTGGAACAAGAACTCAACCAACACCAAGTCCAAAGCCTAGAAGGATCGAACATGTTACGATCATTAGAGAAAATTTGGGGTCTAAAATGGGCCTTATAAGAAAATGCGCCAACAATAAATTTTGTGAGTTGGAATTCAAGAACCAATAGAATTTCAATAAAATGAGTAAACCATAATGCTTGAATTGACATATTTGTCATAAAAGAAAACTACTTTTTTTGTTCATATTTTCGACATATCTCCTTGTGTTTTTACTCAATCATGAGTGAGAGAGATCATTGGATGCCAAATTTAATTCCGCATCCGCATCTAAAATGGGCCTCCTAAGGAAAATAATAAAATAATAGTTAAAATAATAAAATAATAGTTATTAATTTTGGAGGAAGAATGAAAAAAACTACTTTTTTGTTCATATTTCCGACATATCTCCTTGTGTTTTTACTCAACTTCTGAGCAAGAGAGCTTGTTGGATGCGTAATTTAATTCCACATCCAACGAGTACCCACACTTCATACTTTTGACGGACCCCGCTACCCAAAAAATAAGAAATACCTGAAAAAACGTGATGATGATCACGTTTTTTCAGGTATTTCTTATTTTTGGGGTAGCGGGGTCCATCAAAAGTATGCAGTGTGGGTACTCATTGGATGCGGAATTAAATTACGCATCCAACAAGCTCTCTTGCTCAGAATTTGAGTAAAAACACAAGGAGATATGTCAAAAATATGAACAAAAAAGTAGTTTTTTTCATTCTTCCTCCAAAATTAATAACTATTATTTTATTATTTTAACTATTATTTTATTATTTTAACTATTATTTTATTATTTTCCTTAGGAGGCCCATTTTAGACCTCAAATTTCCTCTAATGGGGGCCATGGTCCCATGGGCCTCTTTAACATGTAAGAAGCTTAGTCTTTTCTTCTCCTTGAGGAATCCCAAGACCGAGTAAGAATATGGAGGCAAGATCTTTAGCCAAAGGTACCTACCTTCCTTTGGTTGACTGCTAAAGGAAATGTGTTGACGTGGGATCAAATCCACAAATGTAGTTTTGAAGGCCCAACTTGGTGCCCTCTTTGTGAACAAGTGGAGGAGTCTCTCGACCATCTATTAAACTTATGTAGATGATCCTTCGACATCTGGGATCAAAGTGCCACTTCACTTAGAACTACAGACATAAAACAAGAGAGTATAATAAACACAATTGTTGATTAGAGGCTAACTACGTTCCAAAATAACATCATGAATCGGATTTAGCAACTCCTTCTAGGATTAACCATGTGAGAAACATGGAAGGAAAGGAACCAATGCATCTTTAAGGAAACCAAGAGTAATCAACAACTCATATGGAGGCAGATCTTAAAGGACATACAAGAAATAATATATGCACTGCAATGGTAAGAAGTAGACTGGCATGCATCTCCACATGAGGTTGTAATCCTAAAAGAGTGGTTTCTCACAGTGAACATCGACCTACCTTCGCTAAAACCTTGATCCATGTAGCTAGTATCTCCTTCTAGTTGGTTGATGCCTCCCAAAGGATTCCTCAAGTTAAACTTTGATGAAGCATTAAAAGCTAATCTAGGTCCTATCGACGCAAGAGGAGTTCTTAGGAATGACTAGGGTAAAATTGTTTGGATATTTGCCAATTCCTTGGGGAGGCAAACCAACAACGTGGAGGAACTCCATTGCCTCCTTCAAGGCATAATTATTGCATCTAAGCAAGGATTCTCCAAAATAGTGATAAAAAGACACTCTTATAGTCTAATCCAAATCTTAACTAGGATGATTCAAGGGACGAAGGTTAGCAAATTGAAGAACTAACTTCTAGAAGAAAAAGTCATAAAGTTGGCGAGGCTCATATAGAAGCTACATACCCAAGATGTCGTAGTGCCCAGGCATGTCAAACGCATGGCCAATAAGCTGGAGAATTACGTAGGGAACAAGGGGGTCACCAACCTAGGCAAGGATACAAACATGTCATGGTGGGAAGTGGAACACTCGAAGATCGGGCAGGGAGATGGACATGTCATGGAGGGAAATTGAACACTCGAAGATCAGGTAGGAGTGCGCATGCCTGACCCATCTAGATATTTAACCCCAAATGTGGGTGGGCGAGATATGTGATAGTGAGACAGCTCAAGGGGACACTTATCCACAAAAAAACACTACACCCATGAGGCAACAACTGGTTGTGATCTTGCATGATTAGAAGATGGCAGTCCATGGATAATTCAAATACAAGATGGCGTAGGTATGGGAGGCATATGATGTAGGATGTCGTTCATGGGAGAAGTCAAGCATGGCTTAGCCTCATTATGGAAAAAGTTGGAGAAGATTGAGTTGTATGGGGAAAATGATAGCAAGGATTCTCGTTGCTGCAGGGATATGAAGCATGCAAAATCATGGCCAAGCATGGATTTGCTGGAACGAGAGCATGGGGAAAATATTTAACGGAAGATGGAGGGTAGATTGGGTTGTTGTTGGAAACGATAGAGCCAACAGAATGAGCAACAAATGAGAGAAGGGATTTCCAGGCTATGAAAAGGAAAGGCCCAAACACGCAATGCCAAAGGCGGTTATATGTCAAGGTTCTAAACAGAAGTCGTCGCTGCAAAGCAAATGTAACACCAAGAATATGAAGAATGGGAAGAATGGGAAGAATGGGTGGAGGATGCGAGCACAACCGGCACTAGAGAGACATGTTATGCCAAGACGGTGTTGATGTATTGACAAGTCAAATCTCTCGTGGGGAGGGTGATTATGGACACCCATAAAGGTGGCTCAGGCTCAAATAGCCGGGCGAAATCTCTAGCCTACTGGAACAGGGAAAAATTTCTTAAAATCAATGGAATCCTAAATCGGATTGTAGATGCTATTAGAGAGTGTGTTTCTATAAATAATGCGTTGGCCTAGATGACGACGGGGAAGATCTTCAAATCGTGGAGGAAGCAACCTCAGGCAAGCTACCAAGCGTTGGAAACAAAGGTGCCAATAGTCAATATTTATGTTGATGTCTTGTTTATTTTCTGCAAGTCACAATGAAGGTTTTGATACTAGATGTCTATGTACATGTTGTATTGCAATTAAGAGATAGGTTATGTTTTCCGATTCCAATATATAGTCTAGTCTACATGATATTGATATTATGAACTTGAATAGACCAATGAATAGTTTTGGGATGATTAAAGCTTAATTTCCCTCTCAAGTAGGCTAGTTAGTCCCTCGTGATGTTCACGATGGAACTTTGGTTGTGTTTAGGCTCTCGTTGTAATCTTATTAATCTTTTACTATACATAACTTTCAAAAAAACATTTTTAAATCCTCTAAAAAGCTTTGAAAAAAATTAAATGTAACCACCAACTCCAACCAAATTTGTTCACATGCTAATATTATGGAAAAAAACAACGATTTATTTGTTTCCTCAACATAATAAGATATTACTTTTCCAACCAAATTTGTTCACGTGCTAATATTATGGAAAAAAACGATTTATTTGTTTCCTCAACATAATACGATATTACTTTAAAAAAAAAAAAATAACCACCAACTCCAACCAAATTCTTTTTTAAAATGTAACCACCAAGTCCAACCAAATTTGTTCACGTGCTAATATTATGAAAAAAAGGATTTATTTGTTTCCTCACATTAATAAACATAATACGATATTACATAAAAACGAGTGTTTTCAACGTATATTTATATTACCATAAAATTTTCAAAAGCCCACGTAACCAATGGATTCCGTGATTGCTCGAATATAAAATGATTCCCATAAATCATATCAAGATTCTTCTAAAAGACATGTTGCAATTGTCTACTAGACTTATTTGGATTCAAGATTATACTTATTTGGATTCAAGATTCTCCTAGAAGACATGTTGCAATTGTTTTCTGGATTTGGATTTATTCGCAAAACTGCCTTTCCGACATTCCTTTCTAGATTAAAAAAAGAACCTACTTTTCTAAAACGCAGATGGGTATTACCTAGAATCTACTTTTATAAAATCAAACAACATCAATATGATATGTAAAGACATAATATACATGTACAATAATCTTTGCGTGTGTGAGAGATGTCATTTCAAATTTAAATGTGTGATACATTTTAATATTAATTTAAAGACAAAAAAATTGTCAATCATATAAATCATTAACATACACACAAGAAATTTATAAATTTGTTAATTGAGTGTAGCCCGAGTGGTTGTGTGATGGAGTGTTATCCTCCCCACCTAGTCTAAGGTTTACCCTGGGTACCATCCTCATATGTTAATATGTTTTAGTAGATAATCAATTAAATCAATGTTAGGTTGTCAACCCATAATGTGATGTATGTGTTGGATCGCTTTTACTAACCTAGGTTCAACCTTCCAGCTCGACCAACAAAAACCAAAGGTATCAGCCCGACAAAGCATAACCCCACCAGCAACACCTGCAACGTAAGTGAAGTCTCACCCAAGATACCTATAGGGACTGCAGGAACCAGGCTTCTGTAATGATAGAAGGGGATCTTTCCATGCCAATACCCGACATCCTACTCAATGATGCTGACAAATAAATCGTCGTCAACATATAACATAAATAACAACATATGACAACATAATAGAATGTTAATCACATTTACCAACACCTTTAAAGAATTATCATTTCATTTCATCATGCAAAACAAAGATATTATCAGTCGCAACAAATTGTAAATCATCACACGAAAATGAGCATACACCATTCGACACATAGAATTTAACGTGGAAACCCATACAGGAGAAAACCACAAAAGTGCTCTTCATTTGGCGTGAGTCGTGTCTTGAATGCTTTGGTCTGCGCACACAGTCTGCAGCCATATCCCCAAAACTCCATTACATTACATCCACGCACACAACATACGGACCGATAGTGCATTACCTCCATGACTCTTATTCATTCTTCGCACTACAATATAAAACATTACAGACTTATTCAAAACTTAACCTCGATTGACTCTATCTTATCTTCCGAGCCCCCTTAAGCACAACCCTTTACATTTTTATAGGCTCTAATGGTTGATTTTGCATCCTGCGCCCACTTACCATAAGTGGACAACCTTTCTAACTAACTCACCACATACATATAATATTTCCCCAAAAATTGCCCAAAATTTCAAAGCTGACCATTTACATTCCTGCTTCATCACAACCCTATTCAGACCTCGACCTAACTTCTCAAAAATTATAGACAAAATTTTATGTAACTTACTTATGGCCAACAAGACCCCAACACTCACATGTGGCTCATCCCAAGCCACTTCAGACATAAAATTATGTTGTGTTCATCTTATCTTGAAAATCCTAGAATATTTTCATCACATCCTATGTATGTCCCTGAACATCTTCCTTGACTTTAGTAATTCTTTCTACAAGTTCAGAACTGAGATGTTTTGAACTTTCCATCTCAGTCGTTTCTACAGCATGTCGCATTTGAGCATGCACTAGGTAAATGGTCATTGTGACCTACTCTGCTTTAGCCTGAAGCTCCACAACATGATCGGTTATTTGTTGTTGGTGTGTCCAAAGCTTAATGACCTGTTGCAATAAGACTTTGAGCTCAATAGCTTTGCTCATCTTCTCGGTCGGGGACAATGTTTTCAATGAATTCCTTAACCCGACCAGATTGGACTTTGTTGCATGAAGTTTTTATGTTATGTCCTACAACTCAACATCATCCATTAAGGCTTCTGACTAGGCATGTGAAACCTACACATATGCCTTAAAACATAGTGCATCGACCTCTTGAAGTTGTTGTACATCTTCATCAACTACCCTTCATCTTTATTCTGGTACTTCAGGAGGTGTACTAGGAAGAAGCTTAGCTTCTAATTATGTAATTCTCTACCGGAAGTTGGTAACCACTTTCCCTAGCCTAATGACCCGAGCCTCGGATATCATGTGGAGTGTAACTCAAACCTCTGGAATTTCATCGCAGACAAGGGAGACAACTTGCTTGAGTCTCTGACTATCATATTGCCATCTTTATGTCTACTTCTCTGTCTCTTCCAGCTGATAATGGAGCGAATATATGGTGTTCCTTGATTGCTTCAACTGATCATACATCGTCTTCCCTTTCCTTAATTTCTTTGACTGCAACCTGTTGTATATTCTGCAGTAAAAACATGGCCAACACAGATAGGTCTATGCCGACATAAGCAATATCCTAAATCATGCTATTATACTCTGGTGTACCCAAGTCAAGTTCTTTAGGCAACACTTGAAGCTTATGATGCTTTTGGGATGGTTGCACTGCAGCCAAGAGATCATTAGAAGGACTAGCTTCCTATGAGTGTGATAGGGACCGACTAATCGCAACCCCGAATTCCTTTACAACATCACAGGTAATCTGAAGTAAGTCAGTCGCTCTCAAACAATTATGTGTGTTGATTATTAATATTTTGAAATGTTTCATCAACAACCTCCATCACTATGTCTGCCAGTAAGCTATAGTCGTCATCAGTGAGCCCAACAAGAGGACCTCTAGTGACCTATTTCATTTTGAGACTCTTTTTTCTCTCTTCAATAGCTTTCCTATTCCCCCCCAGAGCAAATCTGTTGGTGTTGCACTTGATTCTTCATCACTGTCGTGATGTGAGCTAGGTGGGTTGTCTTCATCTTTGCCCCCCCCCTGCTTGGGTCCCCAATGTGCCCTCCTGTCGCGGTTCAATTTTGACAGACAATAGGTCATCTATGACAAGATGCTTCCACTCTTTAGGCCAATCCCGAACTATTACATCAAGTTCCTCCTCGACTAACAGAAACACAGTGGTTAACCATTTATGTTAGGGGTCTTGTTGTGGTTGAAGATACAAATGGTGATCCCCTGCATTAAGTTTGATAACATTTCTATACCATTGGACAATTTCTGTTGTAATTCTCAATTGGTTTCCAATATGATGCCTTAGTGCATCAGCATGCATGTAAAATTCAATATTGTTTTCTATTTCTCGTCATCGATTCTTCTCCTCGTACCATAAATTTTGATAGTGTGCCCTGCAACACGATACATTCACTTCCATCCCCTGATAGTTGAGTGGCTTGTCCCTTGCGACAAAATAGATAAATACAAGCAACTAGGAATAAGTGAAAGGGGTGCCTTTTTCCTATGCATCGATGGTTTCAGCCAGTAATTTGTTCAACAAAAATGTGGACCAATTCATTTGGACTCCAGGAGCAGATTGCTTGGCTGCAACGCTGGTACCAGTAGTGCACTAGTTCGGCCGCATCTTCCTCAATAAATTATTGGACAATACTTTGACCGCGAACTGAACATATTGATCATTGACAAAAGCGATAGCAAACCACCTCTTATCCCGAGTAAGATTGTACTTTTATTTCATGCGAGCGATAAGGCTCGATTCCTCCCCCTTACCAACAAAAAATGGCATTAGATCAAATCCTGCTTTTGGAAAACCATTGATATCAGAAATCAAGTCAACGTCAATTGAAATAGTGTTATCCAGCCACAAATTCCCCCCATGGAAACAGACCAACATCTACTTCACACAAGCATTAACCTCAACAATGCGACCAAAGTGGGGTATGTGCATCAAGGATAGAATGCCTAACTTCTCCAACCCACGTGCCCAATCCACAAGGACCGACTGAATAGGTATGCCTTCAACCAGGTGCTCCGAAGTCATATACTGTAACAACTGGAGTTTAAGGAACTTCCTCAAGTCATGGTCTGCAAATGTCAACTTCTTCAAATTAGGAATAACATTTGTCGTGACATGCACACCTCGCAGGATGGTTGGCTTAACCAACAAATATTTGGAATTCTTGCAAATGAACACATTGGGAGCATCATCCTTCCATGGCGTATTATAACTAGGAAACATAGTTGTTGAACTAGACCCCGAAGCTTAAGCGTCATGTGCAACTTTAAATCTTTGTTAAGGGGGGACGACCCAACCAGTCATTCGCTTCTTCCTTGGTGGATTTACAGGGGCCGGTCACAAGAAAACCTCTTGTGCCTCCTCGACAATGGGTATGGAAGGTGCAAACTTTGCACGTGAACCTCTAATGGTGCTTGAACTTGACACAAAAATATCCATTATAGAAAGCTTCAGACTCAACAAGTTGCAGACAATTATTTTGCTCAAGAGATTTTAAACTTTTACACAATGAGGCAACTAACTTACATTTGGAGGTGAAATAGATCTACGCATGCGGCAAATCAACCAATTACATGGGTCATTATTCTGCAATAAATTGAAAAGGGTGGCGGTTAATCCCTTCACACATTGAAATCTTTTCATCCATTTATGACAAAACGCCATTAAAGCCATCACTTAACTGACCATAAAAGCATGCAATTACTATGCATTAATTACAGACTTGCCAGAAAAGCACACTGCCAAAATCTATTGTGACCCAAATTTAACTGCGACATAACTTTAAGTTGTGATGTACCATATACACACTTGAAAAGACAATTTCAAACTTATATACAATTTTTTTTGTTATGTGCAAGTTCAGTCAATACCGGCTTAGTCGAGTGAGGTATGAAAATCCCTATAAGGTTTTAGCCGACTCCCATTTACCAACTTGTCGAAGGGTGTACCATCTAACTTCTGTAACTGGAATCCATCAGTAACATAAGTGACAACATATGGTCCCAACCAATGTGTACAGAGCTTGCCAAGATGTCTTAAAAATTTATTGTCGTAGAGAAGAACAAAGTCACCTGGATAGAATTGGTTGAACTTAATGTGGCTGTCATGCCAAGACTTTTTTCACTCTTTCTCGACTCACTGATGATAGCTTGCAATGAAATGATCTTTTTCCAATTGTAGCAGTTGAGATCATCTTTCTTCGATCACACCCACAGTTGTCATCTCAGTAAGTGCAATTATTCTTATACTGGGTACAAAACATTCCATTGGCATAACAACCTCTTGTCCATAAACTAGTTGGAATGGAGTATGCCCTGTAATTTTCTTACATGTTGTGTGATAATCTCATAAAATAGTGGGTATTTTGTGATCCTAGTCCTCACAATTGACATTACAGATCTTAGTCAGTGCATGCTCTAAAATATTATTAAAGGTTTCGATAGCTCCATTTTCTCTTGGATGATATGGTGATGTCTTCTTATGCTGGATCTAAAATTTATTCAGTCAATTTCTCAATCAATTGATTAACAAAGTGCGTACCATGGTCGCTTACTAAAAATTTTGAACAACCAAACCTAGTCACCACATGGTCAAACAAAAACTTGGAAGCAATCGATGTAGTACAATATATTATTGGTGCTACTTCATCCCATATGGTTAAATAACCAGTCACAATAATTATATACTGTGCACCAGTCCATTTACCTAGTGAATTAATAGGACCCGCAAAATCAACAACCCATTTATTGAACGCCCGCAAAGTTACCTGTGGTACCGAAAACATTTCACCAGATCGATACTGTTTTCCTGTGTGTTGGAAACTATCACAACTGCTACAATAGTCCATAGCATCTGCATGAAGGGTAAGCCTCCATAATCATGCCTATAAAATCTTGTGCATTGCCACTTTCCCTGCATAGTGGCCCCCTGCTACACCAACATGATCTTCATTCAACACCATTGGTCGCTCATGTTCCAAGAAACAACAACGGAGTATCTCATATGGTCCTATCTTATATAACTGTCCACTATCAGCTGAAAATATGCATCTTTTATGACCAATTGTTTCTTTTGTGTTGTGCTAAATCCTTCTGGTGCACTCACCATAGTCAAGAAATGCATAATGTATTCATAATAGTCATCAACCATTTTTACTGCAAATAATTGTGTGTTAGGAAGATTATCATCTAAACTGGTAGGGTATTCCCCGTTTTCTAACCTTGAAAGATGGTCAGGGCCTACAGTCAATCTTCCTAGTTTTAAAACAATTTCAAAATCAGGTTCTTGGAAGAGAAGAAACCATCGACATATCTTCCCCCCCAACGCTGTCTTATTGACCAAGTATTTCAGAGACGAATGGTTCGTAAACATCTTGAAGTGACCACCTAGTAAGTAATGTCAGGATTTCTGGAGTGCATATACCATAGCAAGTCCTTCCAGCTCTGTCGTCATATAAATTTTCTCTGTAATCGATAACTTTCCACTGCCAAATGCAATAGAGTGATCAATAGATCCCTTACCTGGTTGTGCAAGCACTGCGACTAGGGCCAACAATATGTCATTTTTATCAACTTGATTTTAAAGTTTGTGTAATTTTTTTTACAACAAAATGAAAAAATAATCATTCTTTTAAAATTTTATAATACTTTTTGAATGACTAATAAATTGAAAATTTTAATATTTGTTTTACATTTATATAACATGTTTAAATCAGATAAAAATAAATAAATAAATTAATAAATCAAAATAAAAACTGGTGATTATACGGGAATCAATCTAATAGCATGAGAATAATTTTTTTGGGGAGCGAGGGTTTTAAAATAGGAAGAGACTGAAAAATCCCTAAATGGGTTCGAAAGGAGGAGGAAGATCCTTCCCATCCTACAAGGCAATACTGCAAACTAGGATGGGATTGGGGAAAGACAACCTAGAGATGACCAGCAAAGGGAGTAATGCTCCAGGATCAACATCTAGGTTGATAGGTTTGGAAGGCGTAGTAATGGTGAATCAAAAGTTGTCAAATCAGGAGACGAACAAGGAAATTGGTCATACCACACTTGGTCACGGTTCTCGCAGACCATGAATTTTGTGATCTAGAGAGATTCCCCAATATGAGGTCATATTGGCCAAGATCGAAGAGTACATCCATCATATGAAAGGCCATGCTCTTACTGAAAAATTTCTTGGCTTTTGGCCAATTGAATAGGCTCTCAAATGATGGATCGCAACGAAATGGAAACACAAAGGGAAAGTGGATTTGAAACTAGGATCAAAGGGTTTCTTCACAACGATCTTCTCTAGTCTGTAAGATAAGCACAAGATTATGAAAATGGGCCATATTTTTTCAAATTGGTGGGACTATTCCTCGAGGATTGGTTGGAGTGTTTCTCTCCATACAAGGAAAAATTTTCTATGGATCCTATTTGAGTTCATTTATATTGTCTCCCACGGGAGTTCTGGGATAATGAAACCCTCAAGGGAATTGGAGATATCCACCATCAAAATTGCTTAAACCACAAAATAAGCAAAGCATGCCTCATACGCTCGAATGTGTGTGAATATGAACATTCTTTGGGCCCTCCTGGAATCGATTTGTCTGACTTACCATAACAACAATTGGATCCAAAAAATGGACTATGAGCATATACCATTATGATGCAAGTGGTGCCATGAGCATGGCCACCTCTTCAGAGACTGCCCTCTTTCTAGACCCACCCATCTAGATAAAAAAGTATACGAGAAAGACCCATAAGAATTGATTCATGTCCAATGGGGAAGGAAAACGATTATGCTAACCAAAACCCTAGATACACAAAAGGAAAACAAATTCATTGTGGAGACTTGAATGGATTTTCCAATAGTAGAGTTTAGTTAAGGTCGTAACCCAATTTTCACTGATGAACCAAGGACAAGGAAAGACATGGATCTCCCATGATCACCACTCAAGAGTAGGTGTTGGAGGAATCTCAGATGATTGAAACAAAAACAAACATATATGAAGAAGGCGAGGATCTAGACCTGGAAGAGGGGGACATCCAAGACATCATTGTAGGATGTCAACAATAGATTATTCAAGCCCTCCCAGAAAAATAGAAAACCTCGCTCTAGGAAGCCATGGGGAAAGTTTGTCGACACATAGGAAACCCTAAAGTAGGATTGAGCTCGGGGTAGGGAAGCCTTGGGAGTCAAGATGACACCCTTGAAATAAGGGAAAAATAACCCTAAAAAGGAGAAAGGAAAGGGAAGGAAGATGAAAAATCAGGCAATAAAAGAACTTGGTGAGTAATTAGTCGATACAGGGTTGTATGCCAAGGTGGATTCCAAGTACTTCTCCTCTTCCCTCACTTGTTAATCATGAAAGTAATATCATGGAATATTAGAGGTCTCAATATCCATAGCAAGCAAATATTGTTAAGGAATAAAATAGGAAAATATAATCCTAATGTGATAATGTTGCAAGGAACCAAATGCAACAATGAAGTTAGGAGTAGGTCACCAATTTTACTTTAACTCGAACTCTAGTAATGGGGGTGGATGTTAGACGATCAACTAGAGGTTTGGTTGTCCTTTGGAACACAAGAACCATCGTCATGAACTGGAAACAAAGGTGCCAATAGCCAATGTTTATGTTGATCTCTAGTTTATTTTTTGCAAGTCGCAATAAGGATTCTAATGCTAGATGTTTATGTATATGTTGTGTTGCAATTAAGGGATGGGTTATGTTTCCCAATTCCAATATATAGTCTAGTCTACATCATATTGATATTATGAACTTGAATAGACCAATGAATAGTTTTGGGATGATTAAGGATTAATTTCCCTCTCAAGTACGGTGGTTAGTCCGTTCTTACGTTGACGATGGAACTCTGGTTGCTTTTTTAGGCTTTCGTTGTAATCTTTTTAATCTTTTACCCTACATAACTTTTAGAAAAACATGATTAAATCCTTTAAAAAGCTTTAAAAAATAAATGTAACCACCAACTACAAACAAAATTTGTTCACCTGCTAATATTAAGTAAAAATAATTATTTGTTTCCTCACATTAATAAACATAACCAAAAGTATTAGTTTCAAAAGTCCACGTAACCCATGGATTCCGTGATTGCTCGGATATAAAATGATTCCCATAAATCATATCAAGATTCTTCTAGAAGACATGTTGCAAATTTGCAATTGTCTTCTAGACTTATTTGGATTCAAGATTCTCCAAAAGGACTTATTTGGATTTAGATTTATTCACAAAACTGCATTTCCGACATTCCTTTCTAGATTAAAAAAAGGGACCTACTTTTCTAAAACGCAGATGGGTGGGATGATGCTCATGGTGGATGGACTAAGTGGAGGAGTTTTATACGTAATGGAAGTTTTATTTTTTGAAAATAAATAATGCTATTAATAATGCTATTAATCGTTTACGAGCATCAAAATGAATAATGCTATTAATCGTTTACGAGCATCAAACGAGGGCAGGAATAAATAAAACCTCTTTGAAATCATTAATACAAAATGGTCATTATAATTTAAACCTACCATTCATTTATTTTTTCATGGTTGGAGAATAATGTTTAACAAACAAAAATAAATATAAATAATATTAAAGTGAAAGACAATTTTAATAATTTTGAATATAGAAATATGTCATTGTTATTAAAATATTTTGTATATTACATATATATTTGATTGGAAGGAATAAGGACGTGATATAAAATTTTATATTATATAGTTTACTATATATTACATAGATATTTGATTGTAAGGAGTAAGAATGTGATATAAAATTTTATATTATATGGTTTATATATTATATAGATATTTGATTGTAAGAGTATCAATTTGATATAAAATTTTAATATAATATTAAAAAAATATTAGCTAGTTGTTTAGATAAAATAACATGACATGATAGATAAAAAAAATAATTGATAAACAACTGGTTTGCTATTAATTATTTAGGAGCATCAAAAGAGGGCAGAAATAAATAAAACCTCTTTGAAATCATTAATAGAAAATGGTAATTATAATTGAAATCTACAATTTAATTTTTAATGGCACGAGAATAATGTTTAACTAACAAAAATAAATATAAAGAATGTTAAAGTGAAATACAATTTTAATAATTTTGAATATAGAAATATGTCATTGTTATTAAAATAGTTTATATATTACATAGATATCTGATTCTAAGGAGTAAGATTATTAATTTTATATAAAATTTTATATTATATAGTTTATATATTACATAAATATTTGTTTGATGATAATGATGGTGATGGTTAATGTCTCTTGAGACCAAACTTTGTTTTATCAAACCTAAAGAAACGAATTATTTAGTTTGTTTTAAAATTGTATTCCTATGCTTAAAGAGCTTGGAGAGAAGCATCCCGAGCTCACTATAATTTTGACATGTTAAAAGACTAGAAAAATCGATATTACAACAAAGATTATAAAGAATATCAATTTGATATAAAATGTTAATATAAGATAATAATAAAAAATATGAACTAAAATAAATTTGGACAACTGAGCTTTTTGGTCACTAAATATTGCAAGAAGGCTGACACTTATTAAATCGATGCTTCAGGCCATGCCAATATACCTCCTATCAATTCTAGTAGGCCCAAAATATATCTCTAAAATGTAAACATCTTCAGAGGAGATTTCTTTGTGGTGGATCAAAGTCCCAAAGGAAATGGGCCTTGGTTGTTTCGTGGTCAAAAGTTTGTTGCCCAAAGGTTGTTGGGGATTGGGTTTGAGAGAGGTGGCACTGGAAAGTAAGGTGTTCGAATCCAAACTATGGTGGAGATGGATAAAGCAACTGACCTTGACATGGGAAAAGTTATGGAGAAGTAAATATGCTCCAAGAATATACCAACAAGACCTCATCCGATTAGACAGGAAATGCCAAGGTTCTATGATATGGGAAAGAGCTTGGAAAATAGGGATATCATCCAAAAGCACAACTTCTCGAAAATACGGGATGGGAAATCGACTTTGTTATGGGAATACACTTGGCAGCAAGCACCACACCTCGCAAATGTGGATACTTAGCAAGAAGTCTACAATATGATGTGGGAACGTGGTAAAATAAAGGTTCACAAATATTAGCAAGAAGACAACATGTCTTCGATGAAACAGACTTGGAAGCCAATAACTCAGTGGATGGAATTTACCCACAAAAGTGGGGGGGGGGGGGTTGGAAAGGAACTGGAACAAGAGCTCAACCAACACCAAGTCCAAAGCCTAGAAGGATCGAACATGTTACGATGGGTCCATGGTCCCATGGGCCTCTTTAACATGTAAGAAGCTTAGTCTTTTCTTCTCCTTGAGGAATCCCAAGACCCAGTAAGAATATGGAGCCAAATATGGGGACAAGATCTTTAACCAAAGGTACCTACCTTCCTTTGGTTGACTGCTAAAGGAAATGTGTTGACGTGGGATCAAATCTGCAAACGTAGTTTTAAAGGCCCAACTTGGTGCCCTCTTTGTGAGCAAGTGGAAAAGTCTCTCAACCATCTATTAAACTTATGTAGATTATCCTTCGACATCTGGGATCAAAGTGCCACTTCACTTAGAACTACGAACAAAAAACAAGAGAGTATAATAAACACAATTGTTGATTAGAGGTTAACTACGTTCCAAAATAACATTATGAACCGGATCTAGCAACTCCTTCTAGGATTAACCATGTGAGAAACATGGAAGGAAAGGAACCGATGCATCTTTAAGGAAACCAAGAGTAATCAACAACTCATGTGGAGGCAGATCTTAAAGGACATACAAGAAATAATATATGCACTACAATGGTAAGAGGTAGACTGGCAAGCATCCCCACAGGAGGTTGCAATCCTAAAAGAATGGTTTCTCACAGTGAATATTGACCTACCTCCGCTAACACCTTGATCCATGTAGCTAGTATCCCCTTCAAGTTGGTCGATGCCTCCCAAAGGATTCCTCAAGCTAAACTTTGATGAAGCATTAAAAGCTAATCTAGGTCCTATCGACGCAAGAGGAGTTCTCAGGAATGACTAGGGTAAAATTGTTTGGATATTTGCCAATTCCTTGGGGAGGAAAACCAACAATGTGGAGGAACTCCATTGCCTCCTTCAAGGAATAATTATTGCATCCAAGCAAGGATTATCCAAAATAGTGATAAAAAGCCACTCTTATAGTCTAATCCAAATCTTAACTAGGATGATTCAAGGGACGAAGGTTAGCAAATTGAAGAACTAACATCTAGAAGAAAAACTCGTAAAGTTGGCGAGGCTCATATAGAAGCTACGTACCCAAGATGTCATAGTGCCCAGGCATGTCAAACGCATGGCCAATAAGCTAGAGAATTACGTAGGGAACAAGGGGGTCACCAACCTAGGCAAGGATACAGACATGTCATGGTGGGAAGTGGAACACTCAAAGATCGGGCATGGATATGGACATGTCATGGAGGGAAATTGAACACTCAAAGATCAGGTAGGAGTGCGCATGCTTGACCCATCTAGATATTTAACCCCAAATGTGGGTGGACGAGACATGTGATAGTGAGACAGATCGGGGGGACACTTGTCCGCAAAAAAAACACTACACCCATGAGGCAACAACTGGTTGTGATCTTGCATGATTAGAAGATGGCAATCCGTGGATAATTCCAATACAAGATGGCGTAGGTACGGGAGGCATATGATGTAGGATGTCGTTCATGGGAGAAGTCAAGCATGGCCTAGCCTCATTATGGAAAAAGTTGGAGAAGGTTGAGTTGTATGGGGAAAATGATAGCAAGGACTCTCGTTGTTGCAGGGATAGGAAGCATGACCAAGCATGGATTTGCTGGAACGAGAGCACAGGGAAAGTATTTAACGGAAGATGGAGGGTAGATTGGGTTGTTGTTGGAAACGATAGAGCCAACAAAATGAGCAACAAATGAGAGAAGGGATTTCTAGGCTATGAAAAGGAAAGGCCCAAACACACAATGCCAAAGGCGGTTATATGTCGAGGTTCTATACAAAAGTCGTCGCTGCAAAGCAAATGTAACACCAAGAATATGAAGAATGGGAAGAATGGGTGGAGGATGCGAGCACAACCGGCACTAGAGAGACATGTTACGCCAAGACAATGTTGATGTATTGACAAGTCAAATCTCTTGTGGGGAGGGTGATTATGGACGCCCATAAAGGTGGCTCAAGCTCAAATAGCCGGGTGAAATCTCTAGCCTACTAAAACAGGGAAACATTTCTTAAAATCAATGGAATCCTAAATCGGATTGTAGATGCTATTAGAGAGTGTGTTTCTATAAATAATGTGTTGGCCTAGATGACGACGGGGAAGATCTTCAAATCGTGGAAGAAGCAGCCTCAAGCAAGCCACCAAGCGCAGGAAACAAAGGTGCCAATAGTCTATATTTATGTTGATGTCTTGCTTATTTTCTGTAAATCGCAATGAAGGTTTTGATACTAGATGTCTATGTATATGTTGTATTGCAATTAAGAGATAGGTTATGTTTTCCGGTTTCAATATATAGTCTAGTCTACATGATATTGATATTATAAACTTGAATAGAACAATGAATAGTTTTGGGATGATTAAAGTTTAATTTCCCTCTCAAGTAGGCTAGTTAATCCCTCGTGATGTTCACGATGGAACTCTCGTTGTGTTTAGGCTCTCGTTGTAATCTTATTAATCTTTTACTATACATAACTTTTAAAAAAACATTTTTAAATCCTTTAAAAAAAATTAAATGTAACCACCAACTCCAACCAAATTTGTTCACGTGCTAATATTATGAAAAAAAGGATTTATTTGTTTCCTCACATTAATAAACATAATACGATATTACATAAAAACCAATGTTTTCAACGTATATTTATATGACAAGCTCAAAACTCACCTTTTAGATTTGAACGATTATGGCTTCAACATCAGGATTTGAAGGAGAATATAGAAAAATGGTGGGAAGAAGCGGTAATAATGCCATGGGAAAGATGTTCCAATTCCAACAAAGACTAAAGTATATCAAATGGCAACTAAGAACATGGAACACGAGGTGTTTAGGAACATCTTTAAAGCTAAGCAAGAGTTGGAACAACAAATGGAGAAGGTGCGACAATATATTATAGATGGGGCCTACTTAGAGACTTAAAGGAAAGAGGAAGAGCTTCAACAGAGGATATGTCTAAGGGATAGGTAGGTAGATATCGTATGGATACAAAAGTCCATGGTTCAGTAGTTGAAGGAGGGGGAAAGAAACACATAATTCTTTCAATGGTCCACCACAAAACACATGCACCGTAACTGTATCACTTCCATTGGGGACAACTAGGGTAGTGTAAAGACCATTCGTGTAGATATTGAGAAAGTGTTAATATTCCACTTTAAGTTGTTATTAACAGAGTCTTTGATAGATCGAGAGAAATACACCAACCAAGCTTCAGAATCCATTCTGAAGATTATCATGAATGCCCAGAAGAAAGCCTCATTATACTAGTGACAAGAGAAGAAGTGGATCAAGCAATCCAAAAAATAGAGAAGAGCTCTGTGTTAGGGTCGGACATCTTCACAAAAAAATTCTACCATACATGTTGGTCGATCATAGAGAAGGACATCTAGGAAGTGGTGGAAGAATCAAGACAATGCTTGGATATGTTATCAACCTTAAACACTACCTTCCTCACTTTAATCCCAAAGGAGGAAGGGGTTCTTACACTGAGTAAATTCATACACATATCTCAATGTAACATCATCCTCAAAACAATAAAAAAGGTCATAGCAAACAAACTTAAGCCCTTGTTTTCGTCCCTAATATCTCCAGAGCAAACGGGTTTTGTGGAGGACCAAACAATCCAACATGGAATAGTTTTTTTCCCACGAAGCAGTTCTTTTGCTCAAGACGCTCAATTTAATAGAAATTATGCTCAAGATAAATTTTTCCAAGACCTATGATAGAGTCAATTGGAACTATATGGAGAAAATCCTTCGAGCCTTTAGTTTCTCTTTGGAGTGGACTCAATGGATATTGGCTCTAACGTCCTCAAATTTTTTCTCCATTTTGTTAAACGGGTCCCCAATGACTACTCTTTTGCCCTATATTGGAATTAGGAAAGGGGACCCATTGTCCCTGTTCCTTTTCATCATTTTGGTAGAAGATTTGGGCCACTTGATTTCATAGGTTGTCCAACAAGGTGTCGTTAAATGCCCCAATCTCTCCAAGGATTTTCCCCTGTAAACCCACCTCCAATTTGTAGATGACACCCTTTTGATGGGGATCCCATTTATTCAAGAAGCTCAAGGGATCAATGGCATTCTGGAAAGGTTCACAGAAGCCTCTTGCACCTATGTGAACAAGGAAAAATTCCAAGTTTACTTGTTTAACATCGCTTTAGGTTAACAAACTCGAATAGAAAGGGAGATGGGTGTCTAGCAAGGAACACTCTCAACAATATACTTGGGTTCCCCCTAATTGAAAAAGAAAGAGGGTATAGGGCATGGGAACAACTCATCTCAAAACTAGAAGCTAAATTGGACAACTGGGATTTCTGGTCACAAAATCTTACAAGAAGACTGGCGCTTATTAAATCAATGCTTCAGGTCATGCCAATATACCTCCTGTCAATTCTAGTAGCCCCAAAATATATCTCTAAAATGTAAACATCTTCAGAGGAGATTTCTTTGTGGGGGATCAAAGTCCCAGAGGAAATGGACCTTCGTCGTTTCATGGTCAAACGTTTGTTGCCCAAATTTGGTTGGGGGTTGGGTTTGAGAGAGGTGGCATTGGAAAGTAAGGTGTTCAGAGCCAAACTATGGTGGAGATGGATAAAGCAGACAAACTCAGCATGGGGAAAGTTATGGAGAAGTAAATATGCTCCAAGAATAGACTAACAAGACCTCATCTGACTAGACGAGAAATGACAAGGTTCTATGATATGGGAAAGAGCTTGGAAAAACAACGATATCATCCAAAAGCACAAATTCAGGGAAATATGGGATGTGAAATCGGATTTGTTCTAGGAAGACACTTGGGAGCAAGCCTCGCACCTCACAAATGTGGATACTTAACAAGAATTCTGCAATATGATGTTGGAACACGGTAAAATAAAGTTTCACGAATATTGGCAAGAAGACATCATGCCTTTGTTGAAACAGTATTGGAAGCCAATAACTCAAAGGAATTTTCCTGCAAAAGTGGGGGGGGGTGGAAGGGAACTGGAACTGGAACTCAACCAACACCAAGTGTAGAGCCTAGAAGGATTGGATATGTTACGGTAGGGCCATGGTCCCATGGGCCACTTTAACATGTAAGAAGCTTAGTATTTTATTCTCCCTAAGGAATCCCAAGACTGTGTAAGAATATGGAGGAAATATATTTGAACAAAGGTATCTACCTTCCTTTCGTTGACTGCGAAAGGAAAAGTGTTGATGTGGGATCAAATACGCAAACATGGTTTTGAAGGGCCTACTTGGTGCCCTCTTTGTGAACAAGTGGAAGAGTCTCTCAGCCATCTATTAAACTTATGTAGATTATCCTTCAACATTTGGGATCAAAGTGCCACTTCACTTAGAACTACAAACAAACAAAAAATAGAGTATAATAAACATGATTGTTGATTAGAGGCTAACTACGTTCCAAAATAACATCCTGAACTGGATCTAGCAACTCCTTCTAGGATTAACCATGTGAGGAACATGGAAGGAAAGGAACCAACACATCTTTAAGGAAACCAAGAGTAATAAAAAACTCATATGGAGGAAGATCTTAAAGGACATACAATAAATAATCTATGCAATGCAATGGCAGGAGGTAGACTGGTAGACATCCCCACAGGAGGTTGTAATCCTAAAAGAGTGGTTTCCTGCAAGAAATAGTGACCCACCTCCTCCAAAACCTCGATCTATGTAGCTAGTATCCCCTTCAAGTTGGTTGATGCCTCCCAAAGGACTCCTCAAGCTAAACTTTGACGAAACGTTAAAAGATAATCTAGGTCCTATCAGTGAAAGAGGAGTGCTCAGGAATGACTAGGGTAAAATTGTTTGGATATTTTCCAGTTCCTTGGTGAGGGAGATCAACAACGTGGCGGAGCTCCATTACGTCCTATAGGGCATAATTGGTGAATCCAAGCAACGATTCTCCACAATAGCGATAAAAAGACACTCCTATAGTCTAATCCAAATCTTAACCAGGATGATTCAAGGGATGGAGGTTAGTAAATGGAAGAACTAACATCTAGAAGAAAAAATAAAAAAGTTGGCGAGGCTCGTGCAAAATCTACGTACCCAAGATGTCGTAGTGCCCAGGCATGTCAAACATATGGCTAATAAGCTGGAGAACTACGTGGAGAACAAGGGGGTCACCAACCAAGAGAAGGATAGAGACATGTCATAGTGGGAAGTGGAACACTCGAAGATCAGACAGAGATATGGACATGTCATGGCGGGAATTTGAACACTCGAAGATCAGGTCGGAGTGAACATTCCTGGACCATCTAGACATTTAACCCAAAATGCAGGTGGACGCGACATGTGATAGCAAGATAGCTCGGGGCCGCCAAACAAACACTACACCCATGAGGCGACAACTGGTTGTAATCTTGCATGATTAGAATATGGCAGTTCGTGGAGAATTCAAATACAAGATGGCGTAGGTATGGGAGGCAGATGATGTAGGATGTTATGCATGGGAGAAGTCAGGCATGGCCTAGTCTCATTATGGAAAAGGCTGGATAAGGTTGAGTGGTATGGGGAAAATGATAGCAAGGATTCTCGTCATTGCAGGGACAGGAAGCATGTGAAATCATGACCAAGCATGGATCTGCTAGAACGAGAGCACGGGGAAAGGACCTAACAGAAGATGGAGGCTAGATTGGGTTGTTGTTGGAAATGATAGAGCCAACATAACGAGCAACAAACGAGAGAAGGAATTGTCAGGCTATGAAAAGGAAAGGCCCAAGCACGCAATGCCAAAGTCAAGGGTCCAAAAAGAAGTCATTGTTGCAAAACAAATGTAACACTAAGAATATGAAGAATGGGTGGAGGATGTGAGCACAACCTGCACTAGAGAGACATGCTACGCCAAGATGGTGTTGATGTATTGGTAGGTGAAAGATCTGGTGGGGAGGGCGATTATGGACACCCATGAAGGCTGCCCGGACTCAAATAGACGGGCAGAATCTCTAGCCCAGTGGAACAAGGACCAAATTCTTAAAATCAATGGAATCTTGAATTGGATTGTAGATGCTATTAGAGAGCGTGTTTCTATAATTAATGTGTTGGCCTAGATGACAATGGGGAAGATCTTCAAGCCGTGAAAGAAGCAGCCTGAGGCAAGCCACCAAGCACTGGAAACTGGAAACAAAGGTGCCAATAGCCAATGTTTATGTTGATGTCTAGTTTATTATCTGCAAGTCGCAATGAGGATTCTAATGCTAGATGTTTATGTATATGTTGTGTTGCAATTAAGGGATGGGTTATGTTTCCTATTTCCAATATATAGTCTAGTCTACATCATATTGATATTATGAACTTGAATAGACCAATGAATAGTTTTGGGATGATTGAGGATTAATTTCCCTCTCAAGTACGGTGGTTAGTCCGTTCTGGCGTTGACGATGGAACTCTGGTTGCTTTTTTAGGCTTTCGTTGTAATCTTTTTAATCTTTTACCCTACATAACTTTTAGAAAAACATGATTAAATCCTTTAAAAAATAAATGTAACCACCAACAACAAACAAAATTTGTTGACGTGCTAATATTAAGTAAAAAAAGATTTATTTGTTTCCTCACATTAATAAACATAACCAAAAGTATTAGTTTCAAAAGTCCACGTAACCAATGGATTCCGTGATTGCTCGGATATAAAATGATTCCCATAAATCATATCAAGATTCTTCTAGAAGACATGTTGCAAATTTGCAATTGTCTTCTAGACTTATTTGGATTCAAGATTCTCCAAAAAGACTTATTTGGATTTAGATTTATTCACAAAACTGCATTTCCGACATTCCTTTCTAGATTAAAAAAAGGGACCTACTTTTCTAAAACGCAGATGGGTGGGATGATGTTCATGGTGGATGGACTAAGTGGAGGAGTTTTTTTTTCAGATGGAAAGATCCCCGGGAAACCCAACAATACTTCCCCACATTCGTGGATGGTAGAGGTGGTAAACCGCCGGCCATCCTAGCAGAAGGCCTAACCCTAGAGGACTCAAGGCTCGAACCCGTGCCCTCTTCCGAAACCGAAAAAGTGTGCGCACGTCTTACCAATTGAGCTAACCCTTGAGGCTTAAGTGGAGGAGTTTTATATGTAATGGAAGTTTTAATTTTTTTAAAATAAATAAAAGTTGGTTCAAAATGAATAATGCTATTAATTGTTTACGAGCATCAAACGAGTGCACGAATAAATAAAACATCTTTGAAATCATTAATACAAAATGGTCATTATAATTTAAACCTACCATTCATTTATTTTTTCATTGTTGGAGAATAATGTTTAACTAACAAAAATAAATATAAATAATATTAAAGTGAAAGACAATTTTAATAATTTTGAATATAGAAATATGTCATTGTTATTAAAATAGTTTGTATATTACATATATATTTGATTGGAAGGAATAAGGATGTGATATAAAATTTTATATTATATAGTTTACTATATATTACATAGATATTTGATTCTAAGGAGTAAGAATGTGATATAAAATTTTATATTATATAGTTTATATATTACATAGATATTTGATTGCAAGGAGTATCAATTTGATATAAAATTTTAATATAATATTAAAAAAAAATTAGCTAGAATGGAATTTGTTTAGATAAAATAACATAACATGATAGAGATAAAAAAAAAATTGATAAACGAAAGTTGGTTTGCTATTAATTAGGAGCATCAAAAGAGGGCAGAAATAAATAAAACCTCTTTGAAATCATTAATACAAAATGGTAATTATAATTGAAACCTACCATTTAATTTTTCATGGCACGAGAATAATGTTTAACTAACAAAAATAAATATAAAGAATGTTAAAGTGAAATACAATTTTAATAATTTTGAATATAGAAATATGTTATTGTTATTAAAATAGTTTATTTATTACATAGATATTTGATTTTAATAAGTAAGACTATTAATTTTATATAAATTTTTATATTATATAGTTTATATATTACATAGATATTTGTTTGATGATAATGATGGTGATGGTTAATGTCTCTTGAGACCAAACTTTGTTTTATCAGACCTAAAGAAACGAATTATTTAGTTTGTTTTAAAATTGTATTTCTATGCTTAAAGAGCTTGGAGAGAAGCATCCCAAGCTCACTATAATTTTGACATGTTAAAAGATTAGAAAAATAGATATTACAACAAAGATTATAAAGAATATCAATTTGATATAAAATATTAAAATAAGATAATAATAATAAATATAAACTAAAATAAAATTTGTCAATGTAGTAAGATAACATGATGTAGATAAAAACCATATGCAAGAGATCACATACAAAATTTAATATTAATTTTTTTATGATATAAATATCAAATCTAAATAAATAAAAATTATCAACTCAAATGGAATTTGTCAATGTGATAAGATAACACAATATATATAAAAGTTTGGATGGGTTACACTTTAATTAATATGTAAAACAATATTATTAATATTATCAAATGATAAAAAAAAAATTATATTATATAAAAATATTTAATATATTTATGATATAAATATCAAATCTATATAACATGTAGCAAAAGTTTGGATGTGGTTACAAGAATGTTTAATTAATATGTAAAACAATATTATTAAATGATTATAAGTTTTTATAAACACAATTTGAATTTAAATGATTTGATATAACTAGAGTTAATTGTTGTTTAGCATTTTAAATTTAAATGAGTGATAATCTTAAATTTAACTTAAAAATAGAAAAAATATTAATAATGTTAATCATTAACACACCCAATATATTTTATAAAATCAAACAATATTAACATGATATGTAAAGACATAATATATATGAACAATATTTCATGGTTAATTGTTCGGTCTCGTCTTCAGATCGGATGGATTTCTCGAAAACTTCTTCGGAAATAGGGATTAGGGTTTCGTTAGATTATTTTCTTCAATAGGACTTTCCTTTGGATTATTCTTAGACAGTCAATTATTTGGGTAAGTTCAAGTCGATGTTCCTTGTTCTCCTTAAATTTCTTAAGAAAGAGGATTTGATCAATTTTCTGCTTGATGAAAAGGTTGATAATATTGGAGAGGGTTTTCATGAAAGTGAAGAGGAGAGAACCTTAATGGTATCTTCGGGGGATATCCACGGGGATAGTCAAGTTCATGTTACTGAAGGTTTTACGCCTTGTGATTATCGAAGTTTGTCTATAGGTAGGAATTTGCCTTCTAGTCATTGTTTGGAATGGGACCCTCCCTCGATGGTCCAGAGAGACAGAGAGAGAGAGAGAGAGACGCCTTGTGATTA